>JAQFXU010000053.1:0-109931 GCA_034693705.1 Spatulosminthurus flaviceps | reverse complement strand
CAGGGGGTGATTGCAAAATCCACGTGAAAAATCCTTACCCCATGGAGACACGGGAACACGGAAAGTTACCAGATTTATACTCCATGGTCACGAAAGAACGGACCACGTACCCACGGAAAAATACCCAAAAACCCAAAAGCCCAGGGTTTTTGTCAAAAACCCTGGGTTTTTGCCAACACTGATTCCCATCCGCATCGCGGATGGCTTAATGTCTAGTTATATACTAAATCGAAACAATAAGCAAATTCTTTCTGGCTTTCTCAACCTTTACTCTAGAATTGTGTATCAGTATCAACTGTGCTTTCGATGGGTACCCATGGAGCCATGCAAATCACACTATATCTTGGGGGAACATTATCTAATTGCAATTGTTGACAAACTTTGAGGATTATTAAAAAAAAGTCTTGCATTTAAAATAATGGCGACCATTCATTACCCTGAATTTTAACTTCTGGGAGTAGAAAGCTAGTGAAAGCATGAAGCGTGTGAAAAGTTGGGATGAATGCAAAAAAGGCTTTGATGCAATAAAAATGGGAACGAGCTGATCAAAGAGTCTAATCAGGGCAAATGAATGCTTGAGAAGCCGGAAGCAGTCCCAGAAAGTCTAAATGGATAGAAAGAACAAAAATGAATGATGAAAGTTAATGACGTGTTTGCAGATGGAAAGTTGAAGTTGAGTAAGTGTTTTCACATCTTCTAGTGCATACCACTTTCTCTCTCTCTCTCACTCTCTGTCAAGAGAATGTGAGAGGTAAAGTAGCCACTACACTTTCAATGTTAAAACGAATGAGTAAGAAGGCAGATAAACTTTTTGAAAGCGTCAAAATATCTCCAAAGAAGACAAATTGCCTGTGAAATTTCAAAAGGAAATTGGGCCTAGGTTTGCTTTTAGCATTGTTCATTGTAGTACACCTCACGTGTATATGTATAGGTAGTGTGTACATGTATATCTTGCGTGAAGGGGGAAAATGATGTCCTTCTTTATTATTTCATAAGGACAATAACTTTGTATTGTTATGATTGAAGCGAGATATCTGTGAGTTGAAAATAGATCCCTTCTGATCCCCACACCTTCCGTGTCGTTGGTAGGTTATTGCATCATAAGACCACATCACGTTCAACCACGGAAATGAATAAACGGAAGAGGTTGAAGTTTTTGGGAACGTGTGTGAAGGGTTGAGAAACAACGTCATTGGTGACGTCAGAAACCATATCTCTCTATCCTTTGCTCTGCTTTTCTCTTTATTTTATCTTCGCCTTTCAGACGTGAAAGTCCCATCTGAGAAGAAGCCTCACTATGTGTCGTATTCTGACCTTTTCCCAACGTGAACTCAATTTGAAATTCCATTAGCTATATGTGAACCGGTTGCAGTCCCGTGTTTACAACATCTTGCATACCTCACACTTCACACTCTTTTTAATAATGGGGTTGCTAAAACTTTCCCAAGGAATTTCCACCATGAACTCCGACCCTTTGAAATTTGTAAATGAAAGGTTCTAAGAAAAACACTTGAGGATTTCCTCAAAGATGCTCAATTGCTTTGATCATTCTTTTTGAGTTAATTTTGTTAAGTCTAAGTCCTTTATTATTGCAATATTTCCCTAAAATTTCTAAAGAATGACAATAATAATTGAGATGTAGACTATTGAGAACGTAATCACAGGAATTATTACTAGCTCAAAATCCTGTAGCACTTTTTTATCACCATTTGGAAATTGAATTTCGGGGTTAATCCCAAGGGTAAAATCACCCATGTTCCACACACACTTGACAGTTGAGCTCCGTTTGTGACAGAGGATGGTCGCAATTAGGGGCAGCCGAGTTCCTCGAAAAGAATTTGCTACTCCCATAATCCGATTTGTTTGGACTACTTTGATCGATATCTCATATAGCATTAATATACAGGAAAAAATTGATCGCTCTCATTATTTATTTCTCCAGTTAATATAATCAATGTTGGCCTCACCTTGTTTGCCAATTGGAAGCCCATCACTTCGTAATAAACGGTTTCCTAGACAGAATTTATTCAGAAAATGACAGAGGAAAATGCCTTATAGCAACCTGTCGGAAGTAAACGCCCATGGAATGAGTTTCATTCTCGCTTTCAGGGACACGAAAATTCATAATTATATGAACAGCTTTGAAAAACAAAACAATTGTGTAGGTTGCTGATAATACGGAATTTTTTCAACGGTTGCAAATATTTGGAAAGTTTGTAGAATTTTTGAGTTTTTTGTTTTCAAAACTTAAAGTGACAAGGTTTTAAAATGAGGAAAATTCCTTTACGTAGTATTTTCCAACTAAAATAATTATTTATGTTTACATAATTACCTAAAGTAGGAAAATAGGTTTGGCAAATTAGAGCCACTGATATATCGGAACGAAATATACCAAACGAAATATTATATTACAACAATAATTGACATCCACACGAACTCTGTTAGGCATTGCGAAGGTGAATATGTAACTTTAAATGGACCTGAATTCCTCCGTTTAATTCTTATTTCTTGTGGAAAGAAAGGAAGAAATATTAAATAATTTCTTCCTACCGTTTGAGAACAATTTTTCCTAATATCACTGCCAATTTCAATTCATGATATATACCAATATTGGATCCATTTAAGGTCGCTTAATCAAATTGTTCGTTACTTCAATGACGTGTTGAGCATCCGTAGGAGTACGAATAAACTTTCTTCTAACCCTTTAAGCGATTAGTAGGTAATTTCAAGGAAATTTGAAACATGAAACCAATATTTTGTAAAGTTATGCGTGCCAAAAGTAAATCGATGGAGCTCCATTGTAGTAAAACTCTATGAATTTTTCGTGTACTTACCCTTCACTACTAATAAGTTGAAGCTTCTTGGATGAGCAGAGAAAAAATTGATCAGATCCTTTTTTGTGCATGGTAAAAAGGAGGGAGAAATGCACGCAAACCTCAGAATTGTTTAGCATGCAGAGTGAAAGTGCGAAAGGGACAGCTGAGTAGCATAATACGTCACAACTATCGACTGAGTATGGTATTTTCATTGGTATAGTTCAGCTTGGTATAGGATTTCACCCGTTCTATAATTTACAGTTGTTCCTATATGACTCAACATTATTTGGTGGGGAAAGCAAGTATAAGGAGGTAAACTTGAAGGCTTGGTTCTTCTAAGGTAGCTAGTTTATTTTATATAGAGCATAAGTGGTACGAGAGCATTTCGATACGGCTCTCTGACGTCATCGAATTCATGAAGCCAATTTTATAGCACGTGTGATCTCTCCGAATTGTATACTCCTTTTAGAGGAGCCTGATTTAAGGTAGATCTTTCTTGAAGTTGTCGTGCAATTATGGAACTGCTAAATTGAGGAGCCATCGGAAACTGTAGTTTTGCATTATTCTCAAGCATTGTTTGCATCAATCAAAAAACTGATTTCCATTTACGTAAACAGGCTGTAGACTTTCTGCTGAGGAAGTGAAAGTCAATGGGGGTAAAATTCTAGGCGGAAAAATCCACAGATAAGTGTGTACCCAGCCTATATAGAGTTGAGGTTAATGCTAAAGCTAGAAAGAGAAAGTTCAACTTTCTATTTTTAGCCCTGCTTGTGAAGATGCCAAAATTCAGTGAAAGTTTCTTTTCTATTCCATCACTTGAAGTGTTCTCGCTCTTGCTCATAATTTTCAGTTGTATGGAAATTAGGACCATTTTTGGCTTTCAAATTTTATTGATTTAACTAAAAGTAAAAGGGGAGTATGTAGAATGTAGCAAGAGGAATTCCACTTTTTCCCATCGAAATTAAGAGATTAAGGAGGGATTGAATGTGAACAAAATTTCATTGCATCGTCATTTTCCATGCCTCCTCCCGTCAACCATTCCGTGCCTAATGCTTAGATAGTTTTAATTAATTTAGGAAATAGATTGGTTGAACAGGATATGGGGAAATTGGGACCAAAATAGAATCTGCTATTTGACTTGTGATTGCATATTACCGCAGGAGCATATAGCAAGCGTGAAATACGTTTTCCTTCTTCCGCTTCTGGCTTGTGCTTGCGTCAGACTGGATCTAGTAGCTGCCATAAAATATTATATAGATAGATACAAGATGCGGAAAATACTTTTCTCTCTCTCTCACACAATTGCCATTCCCTCATGCCTGTCCAATGTCTGTGGATGCTCACGAACAATTTTCATACATGAGCAGATGTGGAGGGTAAAATAAAGTTACAAATTACCCGGTTTTGTCTGCATTTGTCTAATTTTTTAAATTTTCTCCTTCGCGGAAGTGTTACTTGGCTTCTGGGTACTGTAAATCCTACAAATTACATTTCTGATACGTAAAGCATGCACATTACATCCGGACTTTTCTCATTGTAAGTTGTAACATGTATAGCCTTAGGTTCTATTTCTACATGTTTTAACGAATCAGAGTTGACGGGTTTAGTATTCATCATACTTTATAAGTATTTATATAATAAGTATGTATTTCGATGAAACTGCTTAATATTTTAAAAAAATTTAAACAAGGTAGAATGATTAAAAAATAAAATAATTATACTCTTGTGTGCATACCTTGTACCGTTGTACCCAATCTTGCTTATTGCTCATCCATATCACAGCAAAAGTAAGAAAGAAGAACTACGTGACCACAGCAGTGCCTGTACACTGTACTCATATAAAATTAAAATATATATGGGATGTCTCCAGTGCAGTGTGAATAGATTTTGCTTGAAATTCCTGTCCAAGTTTTGAAATCTCAGGTTTCTATTTTCTCCTTCCATAATTTACAACAAATGTACCTCTTAAATCGACATTCTTAAAGCTTATACAATGGAATTTTAAAGTTCCTCTTCATTTCCTTTTGTAGAAGAAATAGAAAAGAATGTAGGATTTCGTTACGGAGTAATGTATTTTCTAACGCTGCGAAGGTGGTTGGAAATTGTTCTGCACCACATTTAAGATAGAAAATAGGAAAAAAATTGGCCTAGCTTTAGCCCATTGAAATACTCCATAAATTCCATCCTGACTTGGAAATGGGATTGGAGCAAGTTAATACTTAAGGGTAGTAGAATATGTGTTCCAGCTTCCCTTCCAATGACACACTTTGTTTTCCTCACATGCTTTTCCCCTTTCATCTGACAAGGAAAAAGCATTAGGTATACGAGACGTACGGAATTCAAAAGTCTCATACAAGACGAAGATTTGGAGGAGGAAGGACGTGCTTATAACGTGCTCTTCTTCGTACCTCTTCTTCTAATGTATAGCTCTACAGTAAACACGTTTTGTTTACAAACGTGACATTTCTGGCATGAGATTAGTATCTTGTGTGGATTAATTTATTAACATTCTTGTAAAGTCTTTGTGGGTTTGTGGTGGTATTAATTGTCATAAGCCTTGTGAAGATTGCAAGACCTTATCCCTTCTTTCAGGAAGTTAGCCAAGTGTCTTTCTTGCTCGTTTTCAGTGTACCATTGTGAAAATGTGGGTGATTAACTGTCAGGGAAAGGGACTGCGAATTTTGCCAAATGGACTTGCAGTTGATCAAGTGTTCAGGAAAAAATCCTAATCGGTTAGATCCCTTAAGCAAATAAATATTGTTAACACTTGCTCATTTTTTGTAAGACAGATACACATACTTTGGTCTTCGGTGGCTGACGCAGGGAGGGGAAAACAATTACAGCAATTTGCAGTCATGAATGAGGTTGTGTAAAGAGTCTTATAATAATGTGGGCTGTAATTATTGTACATTATACTCATTGCCATTAGCTGGTATTTAAATGGTGACTTTGTGCACCATTTGAGCGCCACAAGTAACGTATAATGCTCAAGAGTGAATAAATGTGGAGTAGGAAACTGATGTAGTTCAAGTGCACATATTCGTCGTGAGGACGTTAACGGTTACACAATTAACATCTACTACGACACATTTAGTTGCCTCCCTACCCTCTGGCAAGGTTCGCTTCAAAAATTCCTGGAGAAAATACAGTCAAATGTGTTGAGATTAAAGTAGTTGTTACATAGGAGAGAAAACCGTAGCAAAATGACTTTCATTTGTGGGTAACCACAAAAATGAAATGTCTGAAGAAACTTGAATAAATTTGTGGAGTGAAAATCAGAGAGAGCTCAAGTGATAATAAATTGTATCGTTTTGAAATTTAAATACATCAAAATGGGTCGCCGTACTCCTTCTTATAGATACAATAGAAGAAGACAACCCCGACCTAAAGTTGACAATTGGGAAGAATTAGCCAAAGCACAAAAACCAAAGGATATGAGTTGGGATCTGTCATCCGTTTCTATACTGCAGACCCTAAAGATTCACCGGAGTGATGTCAACAGTGTGGTCTTTGGCAGGAATTTCACTTTAGCAACTGGCTCCAGGTTACTACTAATTTTAATAATTTCAATTTCTATTATTCTATTGCGTTTCTGAGTATGTAGATATTTGATAAGTAGACTGGTGGGAATCAGTATCGAGTTCAAAAGTCTTTGTATGAAATAAAAGTTTATGATATTTACAGCGATAAAGCAGCTGAAGTACTAAAATGGGAGAAGGATAGTGGATACGTTGGAACCCCTTTTTCTCCACTCAGAGATCATAAATATGGGGTCACGTGCGTTGACTTTTCACCTTACGGAACTATTCTTGCCACTGCTTCTGTGGACGGGACCACCATTCTATGGGATGTGACTGTGAGTATGCAGAAGATCTAATTGCTGCTCAAATGTTATAAAACAAATCGGTAGATTAGATGTACTAAGGTAGTCTTTTTGTCAGTCTGGTCTAAGATCGTCTCTATATTGATTAAATGGGTAAATTCGTTTTTCAGTCTGGGGAAAAGTTGGGTAGCTTTGTCCAGCCAGGAAATTCTGCAGTGAGAGTATGCAACTTCTCCTGTCGTTCCACCCTTTTATTGACAGCTGGCGATTGTGGGGCTGTCAACCTTTGGGATGTATCAACGAAAAATCTTCAGAGGTGGGCAGAAACATGTAGATGTATTGTAAATGTAAATGCAATAATACATGGGACTGTATTTCAACAGTTACTTATATTTCCTAACTTTGTAGAACTTTGTGTGGTCATGAAGAGGCTGTATATGCTGCTAGTTTTGCCCCAGATGAGAGTTATCTCGTGAGTGGTTGTAGTGCTGGTATCTTGAATCTCTGGGATGGTGCTGCAACTCATTCGAAGCCTCTAGCTACCGTCGACAACGCTCACGATCTTGGGATTTGTTGCATTACGTTTGCTCCGTCTCTTGTCAGCAGTGAGCGTTTTTCTTTAGTGTCAGTAATACTGACAGGATACAAATGCGTCATTTATTATGATTGAAGAATTATGAACTCAACTTGTAATCAGCATTGAAATAAATATTATTGACTAGGTGATGGTGGGTTTGGAAAACTTTGTCTTATGGCTACAAGCGGGCAGGATCACAGCGTCAAGCTGTGGAATGTAGCTTTGGGGTTGGATTACGACATTGAGCCGTTGCGAGTATTGCAGGGTCATTCAGCTTCAGTAATGTGTGTTCGGATCAGCACCACAGCCGGCTTGATTGCATCAGCATCGGGGGATAAAACTGTCAGACTTTGGGATGTAGGTTTTATGTTTTATGTATCCATCGAGACTCATTTCTGAACGCATGTATGTAGTAAATTAAATTGATGATTCAAATTGATGTTTTTTTGCAGCTAAGCGGGAAGTGCATGAAAGTTTTGGAAGGTCATGATAGGTATGTGACTTCATGTGCATTTTCTCCGGATGGTCGGCTTTTAGCGTCAGGTAAGATCGTTTTTCGGAAATACAGTAAATTGACTCGATCAACGGACGATTTCGTTGGGAAAAGAGGATCTTCAAAGTCTGGACTTACTTCAATTGTTTCAGGGTCCAATGATAAGCATGTGATTTTATGGAACCTAAGCGGAACGGTGAGTATTGATGAAGAGCTGAAGGGTTCTAGTAGTGAGTATACGTTGACAACGGAAGAAATGTGGCCTCAATACGAAAAGCTATGCAAATCACGAATGCTCCAAGAAAAAGAAGGAGTATCTCTGAAAGCAACTTTTACCGTGCCAAAAGTTGACTTCAATTCTTGCCTTATAATCGGCAATAAAATTGTCGTTGCTGCAGCCAGGTATAGTGTTTCGTTCATTATGTTTTGAATGGTACTATGGAATTTGTAGATTTTTACGCTGTTGTTGGAATTTATTATAATCCATCGCCTACTTAGAACTTAGGTACCACTGCATTACGTGTAAATAGTCAAACTGGGGCTGAGTCTTTGGCTGTTTGCATGTTTTCTTTTCTCTTCTCGCCTAATTTCATAGAAGCTTTATAATAGCTAATTGACTTTGTAAGTCGTTGCTTGCTGGGGTTTCCTTATCTTGGATCTTTCTATGCCTGGGGGATGATTTGATTGGCATGTTTGTCCAGTTGATCTACGCATCTAATGGGGTATTCTTTGTAAGCTTGTGGCATGAGCTTGAATCGGGTTTTTGGTGATTAATTTCGATGCAACAGCAGTTCCAAATGTGTCTTCGCGTGGGATCTGGACACGGAGGAGGAGCTGGACATCTCAACCATTTGTTCCCATAAGTACGCTGTAAACAGTGTCGCTTACGCTCCTCAGCTGGAAATATTGGCCTCTGCTTCTTCCGATGGGACTATCAGTTTTGTTAACCTCACTGTAAGATTTTATTATTTTCTTTTGATGAAGTACAACATAGGTCTGTTGACCGGACTCTGAGTGAGCCACAGCTTATGCTTATTTAACAACATTATAATTAAATAGTCCTCGGAACGGATCGGAGGACTGTTTCATCCCAGTGGTGGAGCTCTACGCGTGTGCCGATTTTCTCCAGATGCCTCCTTACTTATTGCAGCTGGTGACGACGAAAAGGCTTCTCTGTGGAAAGTCAAGTCCGAAAGTTTAATCAAGTATGTATCACTTATTCAGCATTGTACAATACGTTGCAGAGTATGTCCAAGTTAAATCCTGAATAATTAATCGAGACGGTGTGGTTACTTCAACAAAACAGGCAGTTTGAAGGTCACGAAGCTGCTATCTATGGTGCGGCATTTTCACCGGACGGTCAATACGTAGTGACTGGGTGCTTCAATGGTAACCTGAAAATATGGGATTGTCGGGACGAATCGTCAGCAGACGCGTTAGCCACGCAAGAAGCACACGAATTGGGCGTTACATCATGCGATTTTTCTCCAAAAGGCACATACTTCATTTGATAAAATTGTGATCGGTTGTATTTAAAAGAACAAATAGGGTTTAAATGGGCTGTAAAATATTGATACATACGACTCGTTTGAATGCAAATTATAAAACAGGATTGGGTCAGACTCGGGGACAACATCGATTATTGCTGGCGTCAGGAGGAAACGATTCCCTCATAAAATTGTGGCAGGTTACTATTGGACCAGAGACCGCAGCCACTTTTGCTTTATGGCAAACATTCACTGATCATGGAACGGATAATGTCATGGCTGTTGCTTTCGCACCGTCGGGGAAACTTCTGGCGTCTGCAGCGGGCGACAAAACTATTCGTCTATGGGATGTGGTATGCTGGCATTTTTCATGAAATGTGTCTAATGCAGACAATGCTTTTCAATACATTTAACAAAGCTCTAAAACTGCGATCATCAAACTTAATTAAATTATTAACTCTACAGAGTTCCGGAGTATGCATTCAGGTAATGGAAGGCCATGATCGTTACGTGACAGGGTGTGCCTTTGCAACCAATGGTGCTTTGCTTGCTTCATGTAAGTTTTTTCTGGTGGAGAACCGTTTTTATGTTTGACGCCAAGGATGAACCGGTTGAAAAAAAACTTTTAAATTAACATGTTTAACAGTTAAACATGATATCTTGCAGGTTCGAGTGATCACACAGTAAAAGTTTGGCAGCTGCATGAGTCCATAGCTTGCGAATCAGCTGGCGTAGAAAACTTAGCCATTGAAAATATGATTTCGAAATGGACGTCCGAAGAAGTAGTTAATTGGCTGGCGGAAATTGGACTAGGCGATCTGGGTCACGTTTTTGAATCAAATGAAATCGCCGGAGAAAAGCTGATCCGTCTTAATGAAGCAGAGCTCATCAGCCAGCTAAATATAGGTATGGCTGTGGTCTAGAAATAAGGGAAGCTTGGACAAAATAAGGTGTGATTATAAATTTTCTGATTTTTCAAAACAGAGGAGGAGAGTGTGAGAAAACAGGTACTCACTGAACTTCAGTGGCTAAAAACCTTGGGAGTTACGTCGAAAAAGAAAGCCATGTCTCGATCTGTGACTATAGCAGCGCCAGTAGAATTCTTCTGTCCTATAACTCACGATATAATGGTTGAGCCAGTCACAACAGGAGGTAATTTTTCTAATTTTTGCACTCAATATGTGTACAAGATTGTCTCCAGATTCTTTTATGTGCTTTTGAAGTCATGAAAATGAATGAAAGAAGCTTCACGCAGGTGATTTACTGACATTTCATTTCGTATCTTTAGACGGTCACACATACGAGCGAGCAGCGATTACTGAATGGTTTCTGACTGGAAAAACAACTAGTCCGCTAACTAACATCGAACTTGGGAGCTTAACTCTTACTCCCAATTTCGAACTTCAAAATCGAATATCCGAATTTCTTGCTCAAAGACTCATCTCAGAGTGATCAGCAATACGCAACGTTTCAATAGGATATAAAGTTGTTATCGCCATTCCTTACCTATAATTTTTTCACTAAATTCAATCATATTGTGACACAAAAAGCACCATAAATCGCCACAATAATCATTACCTGTGATCTGTTACAAATGTGCACGTGTATATATAACTTAGAGCACATTAGTAGTAATAATTATTTCGCTTCAGATGTTCTAAAGATATGTAGTAACATATTGTTTGTTTGTTAGAAATTTAGAAATTTACGATTGTTGGGGTAGGAAGAATGCTAATATAAGCTTCAATTTAATGTGATTGAAAAAACATCTTATGTCTTGTTTGACAACCTCTACTGTTCAATCGCTTCGTGTTCGTACCAATGTCAACCATATTGTGTAAAAAAGTCCCCGTACTGATAAGGCAAACATAATCTAACATACCGCGAGAAACAGGTACGAAAAAGAGGATGAATGAAAATGAATCGATCATGCCAACTTTAACCTACAAGGTAATTAATTATGCGAGGTGCCTTCAGGAGCGACTCGGGATTCATTTACTTTCTACAACAAACGAATACAAAATCAGGGTTCCAGAATTTTTTGTTTAACTACTACACCGTGTTATAGTTGCAAATTTTATTCAAATTTGAGTCCCAAGAAGATCCCAGGGACGTTTTTTACACAAATCTCCCGCATTAAATTAAAATGAAATTTTTAAATGACGATAGCGTCCTATGAACAGAATAAAAGTAGTCACTATTTTCCATCTAAAACTGCTGTGCTATCACATTTTATTCCCTGCCATGCATTCTGTGATGAAAATCGATACACCAAAAATCATATTCCTACAATTTCCTAATTTTCCCGGAAATATTTTATGATAGTGTCTTTAAATTGATTACTTGAACTACATCTATCTGCTAACAACTGTCACTTATTTGATGTTGAATCAGGTCCTGGTGTCTCTTTACCCTCTATTGTCTGCTTCAGCTCATAAAGCTGGTAAAGTTGCTGCGCCTCAAAATCGTCTAACTTCTTCTCCTCAAGACTTCTGCCTAGACGCTGTGCAGACTTTGGACCTTTTAGACCTACTTGTTCAGCAAGGGATGAGCAATACTGCTGTAAATGATTAATAAAAACAAACGCGACATCACAAACTTCGAAATATTAGAGTATTTACGAACCTTCCCATCATAACTTACCCCGAGATTACAAACAATCCATTAGAATCTATAAAATCTAACTAAAAAATCAACCAAGAAATCTTTCTAAAAAGTTAACTAAATAAATCCCAGACATTCAAAAGCCCTCTTCTCATTCACTGCATAATGATAATAATGAACTACACATAGATACGCGTCCAGGAAATTTAACTAACAGTGGCAAAAAATATTTCTAATCCCATCCACCTACCACCCTCAAACCCCGAAACGTTTCACAAGGCTATGTCCCGCTGAATTACAAAACCAAATTAAAACGAGCTTCTGTGGTAAAAGTATTCAAATATTTTAACCTTTCAATTCCATTTCGTCTGACACTAATCCAAAACATTTTAATCAAATAGCAATAAAATAAAATAATCCATAGCAAATTAAATCAGTTCAGTAACTTACCGCCCACTCCATCATAAATGGAGCAACATGTTCCGGAGCGATACCCTTATGCCTGCGAAACTCATCTCTAACATATTGGTCGCCAAGTTCTTGCAATTCCTTTGGCAATGCTCGATGAAGTTTTAGTATAGATTTGTACAGTTTCAAAACACGTTGTCTATGCATAGTAAATATTTTGCTTAAAATATTTTTGTGTACTTAATTTACTTTAACCTTAATATTATTTAGTTTTATACACAATACTTTGTACAATTTTCCATGTACATTCATACTCTATCAATCTGCTTAAATAGGCTATCAGGTCTCTATAATTCCGCCCAAAATACTCTTCAAAATATATTTCCCCAAATTACATTTTACTCAAGCTCAATCATTTGTACTGAAGATTTAATTTAAAAAAAACGAACAATAACCACAGCCTTTTTCAAGCAGAATTAGCTATGACATTGCATAATACACAAGACATGTACAACTTAATATAGCTGAATATTTGACTAAAATTTTCGGGTTTCTTATTTATTTAGCACTACGAATAATTAGACCATTTAGTATTATATCACTCTCGATTTCATTGCAATGCTTAATTACTTAATTCTTAAGGGTCAACTGAATGTTTATGTTATGTAGCAACTTTATATGCATGTAATTTTATTTAAAATAACTTGGTGAAATATAGATTTAACACCGCAAACTTCTTAGCACCCGAATATCCGAAAAACTCTTTGTGTGGATTCAACCTTCCTCCGAATTAAAGTACTTTCGAAAATCCAATATTCCTAATATCTGAGTAATCTGAGTCAGAATGTCAGAACATTCTTCCAGGTAAGATCTTACACGCTCTAGAAATTCACAGGATTAGTGATTTTAGGGTGAATTATAGGATGATTGTTTTAATAAATTCTGAATTGCTGAGTGTTTTACATTGCATTGATTGCAATGAAAAAATAAATATAAATAGTCACAGGAAAGATTTGCCTCTCCCGGCTTGTTTCAATAAGCCATTGAGTATTTTAATGACAAGCCATTGAAACTCCTGGCCAGGTGTGATTTCTGTTCGCATTAGTTGTCATGGTAATATCACTGTCATGTTGACAGGTTCATATGGTTCTGTACTGCTTAAAAATATCGTCAGCTGAGGGAGAGTAATTACTTGCATAAGTTGCATATTACCTTTTTCACTTCGCTATTGCTATTGTTTATCGAAGTACATAAGTAAATAGCCTTAGAAATTTTAGGGCCGCTTGAGTTGAGGGATCTTTAAAATTATGGATATGTATTTACGTCTGCTAATAGTGCTAATATTATCCACACACGAATTATCCCTTTTTACGAATTATTTAAACCTAACCTGGCTAAAAGACCTCTCTGCTATGTGAATTGGTTACAATAGTATGTTGTAGGCATGGAAACGGAGTGAGACCTAAAGAGGAACTTCAAACATAATAGATTGAACAGAAATTCAAAATGGATGCGAAAATTGTAAAATTGAAAAACAATGAATATAATGGCAGAGGAAAAAAAGTTATAAGTTTGACAGGTTCAGCCTAAAAACAGTAAAGCACAGTCAACTTTGTAGCTGACGTTTAACAGTAGATCTCATATAAAATGACACGGAAAAGAAACATATTAATCAAGCCAAATCAATTAGTTTCATAAAGCGAGGGTCTCTTGCAAATTATATTTGGACACTAAATAGCAGCGTCAATGCCGGCCGTTCGAGCAAGCCTTAAATGATCGCGAAGCAATGATCTTTCAAATGATTAAGTTCGGACTTGCTGACTGACTGAATGTGATACGTGTTTCATACATATTGTTAAAATTATGCTGATAACAATATTTGGAATTGAGAGATTTTTCCCAAATAAACTGACATGCGTTCATGAGCATTCTTATATAAAAAGGTTCAATGTTCTGCAATCAGCGAAGGAATGATCTTGCGTTCAATGTATAATATTTAGCACTCAGTGCAATTTATACCCCACTCACTACTCTATGCACATACACATATTATGCTTTAAGCTTAAGCTACTACCAGTGCTACCTACTATCTAAAATACTCTATAATTGACGAGTCTTGTTTGAGTATACTTAGATAATTGAGAATGTAACTGGAATCGCCAGAGCTTGATGGTACATGATTTACCTATACCTTCTGTTTAAACACGTTGAAATACATAGCAAATAAGAAATCTTGTCATCACTACTCGCTCGTGTTTGCCACTTTGCCAGGCTACGTGAACTGCGAGCGAGGGTTGGCTTTTAAATGTTATTTTACAAGATGATGTATCCTAACAAAAAAGCTCGAGACATGACCTTTCGCAAGAGGAATGCCAACAATATTGGGGGGAAAATGCGGATTATGAAGTGAGCATTTTTGAAGGTTAACTTTGACAGTTGAAGGTAAATACATTTATAATACTAAAAAATTACCCTACTATAGCTCCTCACCAATAATTGTGCAAGGCCTAGATTCTATGTATATGTTTATAAATTACCGAGAGAAACTAATGGAATCCACTAAAATATCAAGTAACTTTTTCCTACACAGTTAAGACGATATACGAGGCACGTAAGTACGTATAAAATTATAAATGGGTTTGGAGGTTTAGATTAATGATGTGTCTGGATATTTTGAGATTTCTCGTGTCTTCGAAAATATATAGCGTAGCTTTCTACATTAGTAAACGTAACAAATCCTTTTTTTCACAATAGACCCACAATAAATTTAATTCTAGCAACATCACTACAAATAAATCATGTCATTACACACCCTTCAGTCTGGAGTAGCTCTAGAAAGTGAGAAGCCATTTTTTACATGAACGGATATCCTATTTTCTTCAACATCAAATTACATAGAAAATACATACACAAGACCAACGCGTGTGTCTGAGGAAAGCACACAGCTGATGCCTCATGGTCCTAAAACTGAAGAAGCAAAAACGGGAGAAAGAATATCAATACAGAGATGCATGCATTTGCATTCATGATAAAAGTTCTTATTCTCTTTGATGCACACTTGCACCTCATACAGATTACAAGTCTTCTTATATATGCATGCTTGTAATGCAATCCATCCGTGGGGGAGTAAAAACAGCCGGACGTGTGTGTGTGTGTGTGTATTATTTTGAAGGGGCGCAGGACTGCATGCATGTTCTGTTGTCATGCTACCATTCATTTCTCAGCTAGTGAGTGAGTCCTTTTAAAAACAGGGCATATATAGTTAGTCTAGTGGAGCAAAAGCCGTCGTATCGTATAAGAAATTGAAGCAAACCATAATAACAATATATTGAGTGGATATGGAAGCTTTGTGAGTCAACGACTCGTATCAAAAAACCCTATATAGTACCAAGCTAAAATCCTTATAGAAAAATAAGTATATGGGAAGGTGTGGTGTTTCACCAAACACACAAGTCCTCATTGCTAACTCACTCAGTCTTTCGCGGAGATTCTCTGTGGCTGCAGCAGCATTTTAAGGGAGCCCAGCATATATTCTGTCACGAAGATAATCTTATCCATGTGTGTATATGTACCTACACCGCGGTAACCACCTCGCTTCATGGAAACACTCTCCACTACTATAAACCTATAACATTCTCAAATCTCCTCTGTTTTTCGGATTTTAAAAAGTAATTAAAATGTAATTTGCAAAGAAACTACAGGCTAAACTCTCTTTTAACTCGACTCGTATGTGGAAAAGTACCACAACAATAATTATCCCAACTATTGAATTTCTTCGTGTATACACAAACTTCTTGGAGATTTTATTATATACAGTGAGTTAAAAATAAACCCTTTTACCTATTTTTGTCTATATAGAACTGGTGAGTGCATATAAAAAACTTTTTATTCTTCTTTTATGTACGTAAGTTCTGCGGCTGTATTATTTTAACTGTATATATACAAGACTAACGCAACGTGAGTGATCAAAAATATTTTCAACTGTGAGTGGAATCAAATTCAAAGAAGATTTTTCTCCAAAATATAGCTTGTGATTTTTTTTTCATTTCTATATTTGTAATACAGTAATCTCGGCTTCCTGGGTTTCAGTTGTCAAGAATCGAAAAAAAAGCCTGGGTTGTAAAAATAATCACTGATAGTTGAGGAATTATTTACAGGACAGGATAAGAAACAAGCCATGGTTGACTGCACATCTTGTACTAAACCTAACGAAAAGGTAAAGGAAAGCATGTGTACATATCTGTTAAGCTTTGTTATGGTCAAAATATTATTTTTCTGTACGTTTAAATTTTAATCAATTTAGTTTCATGTAAGAGTTATTTAGAGCGAATTACTTACTTACTTCGTACACATAGATAGAAAATTAATAAGAGGAGGTGAAATAGCAAGTCAATGCCAATAAGTATTTAATTATTTAGGAAGCTCGTGTATAAAGGGGAGTGCATACCTGTCCCTACCTTAGGAATTAGGAAAATATATAGACAATTTTTAAACTCACGTGTAGTTCGTTATACAGCAAATTAAATTACTGTGTGTAAAAATAAGTAGTGAACTTGATGAGAACTTTTTGCTGCCTGCTAAGCTTGCAAGGTTAATTCAAGGAAAAATAGAAGAATTTATTGAGCTCTGATTGTAAATATACATATGACTTTTTTTTAAAGACAGTGAGAAAATCATTGAGTATAGTTGTCAGTTTGGTAGGTTTTTTCATAAAAAATATTTACATGTTTTTCAAGCGATTTTTTACTCCACACTATGTATGCATTTAATGATAAAGGCTGGTTTGGACAGTATAAGATTGGAGAGTATAAGATTCGTGCTTTTAATCGCTTTATCCTGAGAGTATGTAGGTGCAAGAAAAACAGCCTTTGAAATCGTAATGTGTAAACGCCTTGGTATTTAGCTTGAGTGAGAGCAGACAATCGGTTATACTGGGGTTGATGAGAAGCGGTATATAAGTGGAATGATAAGGCGCTCTTCTAAACAATAAGTGCTTCAAGCTCATTGCTATCGCCGATTTCGGGTTAATCGTATTAAAAGTCCTCTGGTCTTGGTTCTGTTGTGTTATTCTCTAGCCGACTGTAGTGATAACTGATTAAACATGTCAACAGACGAGACAGCTAAATTCCCTTAGGGATTAACTCCAATTCAGAGGTTTTCGGTATCTGTCACCATCGTTTTATTAAATGTATTTTTTTAGCCCAACACGTGTAAAGCCTTTCTCTATACTCCCAAAGCTAAAATTCAGCTGAAGGGAAAAACTTCCGATTCTGGTCTGACTCTGACTATCAGGCCCGAGTCAGACGTTCCTCTAAGCAGGAATGGAAAAGAGCAAATTTCTATTTTTCTAAGAGAGTATGTGTGCTTGAAAAGTCAATTTTTATGGTCTTTGCATATAGAATCATTGCTCAGATGCGAAATTGTACCTACGAGAATTAACAAAAGGGAACCAAAATGTGAATTGTAAGTGGGAATAGTAGCAGTATCTATAGGAGCAGTGGATTGTTTTCATGATTTTTTTTTACGATTTTTTATGAGCCTCTATCAAATATTTAGGATGAGACGTTTTGCAAAATTGCTTTTTCTTATGGCTAATTTTGCATAGAGAGAGTAATAAAAAAGGAGATGGAGAGGTTCCAGTGCAAAGGCATTTTCCTTCCTGCAGTATCCGTGACTGTATTATATTGGCAGAGGAATTCAATCGAAAACTGAATTATGTTTGGTCATTGACATTTTCTTCACGCACCGTGTATAAAAGATAAAGTTCACATTATTTTCCGGGTCGAATATCTACCTGAACGTTTATTTCCTGCGTATTTCCTCACGCAGTGAATTTTGTATTTTTTGTCTTTTTCTTAAGTGATAATAAAATTACATATGCATTAAATTCATCTTCGTTTGTTAAAAAAGATGTAGGACGTGCTCTACTGTGTAGTACAATATATTCTGATAGATTTCCGGTTCCAATATTTTTTAGGTGTGTCTTTAAAATGCTTAACAGGTCTTTAAAAAATTCAGAATTAAAACGTTCTTTAATGTATCCCAAGTGTGATTTTTATTTATGAAGAAAAAAATTCTTGTTTCTACTTCAATGATAACAACACATAAGCTGCAATACTAAACTGCATATTGATGGAACGACCTTGTCATTTATATGTGAAGACACGAAATATCACCAGTATGATGATGTGATGGTTATGATTCTATAAATTCGTTTCTAGTTGAATTAAGCAGGATAACAGCTTTTTAGAATGTTTACGCCTAACTAATAAGTATTCCTCCTTTTAATGAATAATGATTACTTGTTTTTGCATGAGGAAGGCGGAAGGCTAATGAGTCGCGTAGTCATGTATGATAATTTAAAGCTGAAGAAGAGTTGGTGGTAGGTCTCCAATAAACAAATCTGCATTTTATTACCCCTCAACTTAATGATGACCACTTGCTAAATTGTTTTTTTTTGTTGCCATGCAGCATACACAGTAGGAATGTGAATGTAATGTTTATCAAAGTGCGTCACTCTATATAATGTTCCATTACCCATTCGTGGTTACTTGGACTGAAGGAAAATAATGACTGTGAATGGGTTTGCTTTGGGATGCTTATTACAAGTGATGAAGCCATTAAGATAAATTTACCGCCATCATTTGATAATTGCTTCCATTTAGCATTTGAGAAAAAGATCAAGATTATTATTGCATCCATTAGGACAGACCATTGGCTGACATGTGAAAGTCAGTGGTTTAGAAGACTTGAGAAAAAGTAAATGGTCTACGAGTTAACAAAAATTCATATGCGTGGGTATTCACAGTAATTATGCACTATCACGTAATGAGAATTCCAATTGCCAGGACCGGGATGGTATTTAAAGAGAAAAGCTTTTTCTGCGTACGAAAAGTGATAGACAACTTGAGAAAGAAAATGCAGTTTATTTTAAATGGATAAAATTTTAATGTGAGCATGTATCAACAAAGATATTATACTCAAGCAAGAAATAATCAAATAAAAAGTTAAGGCAGTGGATATTTTCCATGTAAGTGCCAGCTCGTGATTGTCCCTGAGCATGATCATTCCAAGATAATACGTTACTTAAATCTTCCTGGTATTAGTTTTCTTAAACTAACAATAAGGCTCAAGTAATTTCATAGTAGAAATGAAAACTCTGATTCGATTTACTCCAGCTGAATTGCATAGAGACGAATAAATTTATTTTAGTTTTCCTATAAAAACAATGCAATTACACGGAAAGAAGTATTTAACAAGAATAAGAAATTATTGTTATTGCTTGCTCAATAAGTTCGAAGTTGCCATGAAGGTTTACATGAATATAGTTCAAGTGTATACACCCAAGTTGCCAAGCTTCTAGCACTATGCTAAAATCCAGTATCGAAGCACGCTGGCGATAAATCATTATTCGGTATAGATGCAGAATTTTAAAGAGACGCATTCACATGACTGATCCCTGCGGATAACTTTGTGAACATGCAGACCTCCAGGTAGGCAATGGTTTTACCTCCTTCTATATCTCTTTCCTAGGATGATGGGGGTATTGCCTTGAAGTCTGTAGAACCCGATGATATGGTTTTACTATAAGCAAATGGTGAACATTTGATTGCAACGGAGAAGGCCACGAAACAATATCCACCCGAGCTTGAAAAAAATTAATAAATGTATTCGCGCAAAAGCTTTTGGTGGCAAGATAGAGGGAAATCTAACGTGAAATATTTACGAGTTATCTCATGAGAGATTCCCACCGTGAATTGAAATGAGGATTTAGGGATGAAATATCATGAGTTGACACCTGGGAACAGATATGGGCAGACACCTTTTTTGCATACATACATTCACGACGGTCGAAAATGTAATCACTCTAAAAAGCAGTAGTACTTAACACAGGGTAGGCCCATGCCTTTCCTTGAATAATTTTGTTGCGAACGTAACCAACTCAATCGATTCCAAACGGTTGTGGTGTCAATGCTACTTATTTTAAGCCGTATACTATCAACTGTATATATATATGGATTTTTATTACTATACAAGCTCTTACATACTTTGTATATAAAGTATTATTATTAGGATATCCTCATATGCTAAGCTTCACTGACATTATATGTGGTAACGGAATAGATGTCCTTCCCTTCAATTATACTGGGAACATCCACGGCAAAATGCATAGCTATTATTGAGTTCCATCTCCTAAATCGCAATCCCATAAAGCGTAGCATATTTTCTGCCTGCGTAGCCAGTCACAATAAGTTTGTATTAAAATGCAAATTAGAAATATCCTCTCATGTGTATATCCTAAAGCGTTTTATATTGTGGCTAAAGTATGTATTTATGTACCATGTCTATGTTTCTGATTAGCCTGGAATAAAACGAATTGACAGACTGCACGTAAATGCCATTTTCCTATGAATGAAAGGAAAATTAGAATGCGAGTAAAAGCAGTCCTTTATTCAATACTAATAAAATTACACTTCTTCATAAAATTAAAATGATAATAATAATTATTATTACATTTTATGATTTTATTTACTTCCAGTGCCCCAGAGATACATAGTGGTCTCTCATTGATGTCTTTCACAAAATTAATTTTATTGGTAATGTCCTCGAAATTGTGCTCATAATTGTCCCTTGAGCACTGAACACACAGCACATTAATATAAGAATTAATTTTTAGTAGCTTCATCTTCATCTTCTTTACTGAGAAGATAATAATATTTTGCGAATGAGTTTTTTTACGTCCATATACTCAGCTAGTCTCTACTATACTGCTGCTGAAATGACACTACTTATTCGTCATGTTCTCTGGATTGTGATTGTTCAAGTTGTAGAAAATATTGGAAAATGCTGTATATATTCTCAAGTAATTTTGACTGGTTTGATATTCAATACTTTAGGTCTGGTAAAGGTAATAATGTTGTAGGTTCGAAGGCATGACAGTTGAAAATTAGAACCATATATTTCTAGCTGGGCCAGCTTCCCATTATTATTAAGTATATTAAATAGTAAAGATTTTTTTTGTCAAATTGTGATTTCTTCTTTGACAGTTGATCATGCCTACTATACTATTCTCGTATAGCTCATACATGATAGAAAGTAGGAAGGAATGGAAGGATTGTTTTGTTTGCATACTTTACACTTTTCATTTCGGAAAAGTGAAGTGAGTAGAACTAGTACAAGAGAAGACAAGACGAGCATTTGTTTAATAATGAATATGGAGAAGGAAGCCGAGGGAAATCTGATATGATTGGTTCTGCACAAACTACTTAAATTGACAATGACACCTTCAATTCATCATTCTCTTAAAATATTACTCTCATTTGTACTTACATTATTATTACCTGTTGACAGTGACAGGAGTGAGGAGACTGTAAATTCAACTCTAAATTGCTATGCTTTCATATTGACATATTATACTTGCTTTTATATTATAGTTTTTTTTTGCGCTTGCAGATACTAAAAAAATTAACGCCTTGCATCCTGCTTTAACACAAGGATTTCTATTTGCATGGCTTCCCATTTATATAGGCGTAACAGGAATTTTCTTGGGAAAAGAATGAACATGTATGTAATCCCATGGCAAATTCATTTGTAACAATCTTCATTATTCATTCTATATCTAACGTAATTGTCATAAAACCTCTAACCACAGTGCAACTTCAAAAGATATCATATATCTACTATACAACGCAACGGCAAGAAACTTCAACCAAACGAAATTCGTGTTTTATAGCATTTTTCAACCATGCTCTCAAGTAATAGATATTATAATTCAAGTGAAAATTTTTCCAACCTATCATGAGTATATCATGGCCCGATTTGAAACACTACTCCTGAAAAATACTTGTATATATCTCATTTCCAGCTCTCTTACATAGACCTGCGATATAGAATCCGCATACTATAAAAGCCAAAGTAGTCTCGGAGGAATTACACATGCAAATTGGACAGAAATGCAGGTTCTTAAAAGCGTATAGACCTGAGTAGTAGTCAAAATGATGGTTTATTTATAGTTAAATATACGCGCTACACTTATCAGAAAAAATAGGTACATACGTGGACATGAGTGAGCATATAAATTATACTCGTCGTTTACTTACAGATACCCATAGTTTGTTCATTTGCAAGTCAATATTCAAGATTACGTAGAAATGTTCCCAATATCTTTTTTCCACCCTCTTGACACTTGTATATTGAAACTAAATAATGTACCTTTTAAAAAAATCAATTCCCAAGTACAAAATACACCTTGTCCGTAGCTGCTAAAAAGGCGTGCAATTTCTAACATAGGTCTAATTAATTAAAATGTTGACTGTAAGGATTCTTGTCTTAAAGGAAAGGTTCACAATAATTATTATTACATTGAAAGAGAAAAGGAAAATAATACTCTTGAATATCAGGTTGAAAATCTAGTAAGAACATTCTAACTATTGACAGAGTCTCACTTGGTACCTGACAACGTAAGGTTTGAAACGTAAGAGAAGCTAATAAAATTTTACTAATTACCAGCTTAAAATCTGTTCACTTACTACAGTCCAGGTAGTAGTATACATGAACCATATGTATTATATTTGGATGTTTTGATGTGATAATAGCAAAATAATAGTATCTTTACACGTTCAATAATAACTCGACCTTAAATTGTGTACGTAGGCTTCTATGCATAAAATTTTTGGTGCTTCATTTTTTTCTCCTTTTTACTCTTGAAATGTTTATCGTGGAAATTTACATGGTGAAACAAGCCAAGAAAAAAAATTATCCTGCGTAATAAATTGCTCCTGTCTCTTACACCTTTCTTCTAGCTTGTTCTCCATATATATTTGAGTAGTAGACCTTCGAATTGTATGTATTTATATGAGGAAATCAAAGAGCAATTTATTATTGTAAATTTTTAGCAAAACAATGTAATGGAACCAAAATACGTGCGTAGAAGAATTGTTACATTTATATTCAGTCGAATGAATATTGTGAGATTTATTTAAACAGATGAGCACACGGTGAACTTTTATGTTACTTGGAAGTGTAAAGTGTGTAATAGTACTTGTACCCATAGTCTTTCACAAGTAGTGAGCACTCAGTTAGTCGACGTTAAACAAATTACCCTGAATATTTTTTTTCACTTCAAGTATCTACAATATAATGTACACACATGCTGAGTCTCCTTCTACATATCCACATTGAAGTTTAAAAGTCAAGATTAGATTTATAGCAAGATACTTTTGGATTTCATAAGCTATAAGTTTCATACTTCATAGCTCACAATGAAAGTTATAAGAAAAACGTTATCTTGTGAATAAAAACACCTACAGTTTATATGTATATATAGTTTTGAATATACACCTATGTGCATACAACGAAATCTGTGTTCCTTTAAGGGATTCTACCATTATATTTGCTCTCGCATATTAGCAGAGAAATGTATGCATGCTTTAGTTTATCCTTTGGATTGTTGAAAAGTACAGTAGAAGTTAATAGGTGATATATTATATATAAGCACTTGAGAATGCTTCAAGTTGTTCTATAACTCTATGTGCTTTATGGACAATGTGGCCGTGGCTTGTGTATGGGCATAAGTATTGTTTAAATATTTACAAAACTCGGAAAACTTGATGTATTTAGTCTTAAAGTATGAAGTTTAGTCAGATACACTTTGAGAACTTGACTCTACTTTTGTGGCCGCATATCTATCAGGTATTAATTCAGGATTATATATTTACCTTCTTTCAAGTGATTTTCCACATGTGCCATAAACTCCTCTAGATTCTAATAAAATAGTTGAATTATGATGAAGATTATAAAAGTTAGTATATGGAAGAAAAATAGAGGTAAAACTGTGAAGGGCTAAGTTGCTTGATGCATTTCATTGCATGCGGCTGCCTCCTCAACTTCGCCTTTTCTCTCTCTGTTCATTTGATACGCTGGACTGATTTTCTCCCTGAGCTGTGGAATAGCAAGTAGCTTTATTGTTGAAGATATATGTACTTACATGCGTAACATTTCTTTTCCCCACTACTATTATTCGTCGTCATCGTTCCTCTAGTGTTTTCCCTTATGTTGGATATGTGTGTGGCGAGGTATTGTTGGTTTTAATGCTGCATTTAAGAGCCACCTGCTCCTCATTTTTATGCATTTACACGCTAAAGTAATGATATATAATACCAAAATATATGTATAGCAGGTAAGGCACCTTTGATGAACAAAGCTCTAGGTCTGGCCAAGAAAGAGCCTTAACTATACAAGTATGTGCTCAAGTGAAGAGATGTTAAGGAATCTACTCGACTTTTTTGAAGGGATAAAAAGTTTTTTTTACCTACAGCTTTAACCACTGACAATAATGAGACGGCAATTATTTGAGATTGAGAGAAGATACGGAGGAACATTGTTATCTCAAGCTTAAGTTTTACTTCTTAATCTATAATATAACTTTACTTTTAATCTAAATGGCGTATATAAGTACACGCTAGCTTAAACTTGTAATGTACGTCTATTTTTTATATTTTTATGGACGGACATCTGGTTCTGGTTAAACTTAAGGTTATAGAGAGCTCAACAGTAAAGTTCATTTCAGATGCACATGGTGCGTTTTCGAGTCGTTATGTATGGATGTAGGTTTGTGGTACTTATGTACTTGGAAATAATATTTCTGATGGACTTAGGATCTTAGGAGGTTTTCTATACTCCAAATTCCAATTACTACTTGTGTATGTATGGTATCTGTATTTGAGTATAAATGTAGTTACTAGAAACCGTTATATATTGATCCTTGTATGTCCTTCGTGAGCGCAGTACGAGTACGAGTATGTACATATCTGTATACTTTATTTATGGTCAATGTTCACTTTCCTGAACCTCTTCATGCATTTTAAGTTGAAGACCTTTTTCTTCTTCTTTTTCTGGTATGTTACTTTTTGCTGGTGTATTCGAACAAAGAGATTCTAAATGAATCCCTTTCGTATAAAAGACGAAATCGTAAACTTGTAATGTTTGGTTTCGTATTTTCTTGCTTTTCTTTTCTTTTCAATCATTTCTAAATAAATTTGTGTTGTGTTTACTTACTATATATGATTATTTGCTGTAACACCAAAGACCATCCGTTTGGTTTCAAGCATGAGAGGAAAATACTACTATTGAGAAACTACATAAAAGGAAATGAATTCGAGTTTCACTAAAAGCTGAATATTATTATTGATTGTCTGGTCAAAGGATGAAATTATGATTGTGTTCAGTATAACCTTATTCTGCTTACGTTTGCTTAACAGGGACTGTGTGAACGCCCGTGTATGTACGGTCGTTTCAAATTACTACAGCATAGGAAATTTGAGAGAAATGATGGCATTTTTAAATCTATCTAGCTACTATTGTTATGGCTGTAAATGTTGAGTTTGCTTGCGCTAATCTGAAGTGCACCCATACTGATATAGCTGTAGCGGTGTTATAAAATTTCAATACCCTTACATGGCAGCGTATAGGTTGTTGAAATAGTTTTTTTTCGCTGAGTAATTACATGTACATATTGATAATAGGTAAGAGGGACGGTGAGGATTTAGAATGAGGATTTACTAGTCACAGCTAGAACTTGAGCAGAACAAGTAGGATTTAAATCATAGCTGTATATAATTGTAATAATTTTAAAAGTACGTGTGCATTATTGTGATTATTAGAATAAATTATTGTTATTACCGTTGAAATTTTTAGGCTTTGGATATTATTAATACTTTGGTTTTTGCTTGTCCAGTTGATAAAATTTTCTTCTGGTGTGATTTTTATTTCAGTTTGGGTGACATCGCTTGAAAAAAAACTGGTGTTTTTTTATAATCCTCCCTCAAATGTGGATCGTGTGATTTTGTTACTTTGTGTTGCCCCCTGTGTCATCTCGCCTTTTTAAATCCTTTGTTTTTTACACGTTTTGCAAGAATAAATAGTCTTTGCCTCGTTTTGTTTTACATGGATGTGACCAATTCCCAGGTACTGGTAATCAAATATAATAGTTTACTACTTTTAATGCCATAAAATACTACTACTACATACGGCTGCACTGCAACACGTTTTTACGCATGTCAGATCAAGTACTAAAATTGGCTTTACATTTTTCTTCGTTTGAATTTTCAGTTTTGTTTTTACGCTTACTATTTTTTTAAAGGGAATTTTACAACCAAGCCATTAAATGGATTTGGGGTGGGAAATGCTGTTTTATTTTGAGTTTTTATTTTTATAACCCACTGTATACACTTTCAATTATACTATACCATCTAAAAATAATTTGGTGTATAAAATTTGGGTATGTAAGTTCAAGCACGAGTAGTAAACTACCTACGTGTAATAATGTTATGTATATGTAATCGTACAAAAAAATTATTATTACAGAACGTTGTAAGTATAGTAGAAACTAGAAGCTACTTAACATAAAAGTAGCATTTTTTTGGGTAAATTTTTTAAACGTTTCACAACAAAGCTATTTAAATTCAACCGACCTAAAGTGAATGCAAGCGCTATTGCACAATGACCTCTCTATTTGCTATTACACCACACAACACATAGCATTGCCGGAACTATCCTGCAATATATCGCTATTTTTTGAAAAAAAAGATGCTAAAAATGAAAATTACTAATGCATTCTCAGCAAAAGCGGAACTAAAAGTGAAGCTTCTTATTCCTGTATATTTGAGTTTGTATATATATCGATGCGTATTTGAAGTCATTACACAACTCCAAGGGATGAAGGTATTAATTTAATGTTACTATTTTTACTAATGATGTAGTTGGGATTCCGTGGTGTGCGGACATCAAAATTCCGACATGTGTTCGGTCAACCAGCCCGCAAAGAATTTTGCTACGATAACATCAAAATAACTAAAAATGCCCACGACTGTAACTTCTGTTCCTGCAATCCCAAATTCTTGGCAATTGTCACAGAGGTGGCAGGTGGTGGATCCTTCCTGGTTCTACCTTTAGAGAAGGTAATTAACTGTAGGTTACGGTGTACTCACATAGAACCCGTCTGTAAATTTTTTCTTCCGTAAAACGGAAGAAACCTATCGCGTGATATTTATCCCTTTCAATGGTAACAAACGGTTTCTATGTGAGTGGTTTCTTCCGTACCGTAAAAAAACTTACGGTTACTGAAGAAATAGGTTCTATGTGAGTACACCCTTATTGACTCTTCTCCTCTCACTAACAAGTTTTTAAACTTTAAATTGACTTTCTACAATTTATAAATGCTTACTTCTGGGAAATAATGAATAGATTAAAAATGTGAGCTTAAAATATAATTCGTTCTAAGTGGAATTTTTTGTAAATATGTATTTCATGGGATACTGTTGAGAATTACTATAAAATTTTCGGGCGAGGAATGTTAAAAAGTTGTTTTACCCAATGTTCACATTTGTTTCTACAAATACGTTTGATAGAAGCGACTGAAATTACATGGTATGTTGCACAATGTTCGGATTTGCAGGTCGGCAGAATTGAATATCACAATGCATCAAAAGTGACGGGGCATTCGGGTCCCGTATTAGATATCAAATGGAATCCGTTTAATGACAATATAATAGCCTCTTGTTCAGACGATGCGACAGTCAAAGTTTGGTATATTCCCGACGGTGGCTTGCAAAGTAATCTTACAGACTGGCTTGTCGAGTTGACGGGACACAAACGTCGGGTGGGATTTATCGAGTGGCATCCAACAGCTGAGAATATATTGGCAAGCATCGGATTCGACTATTTGGTACGTTCAAAATTCTCTTTCTACATATATATCCATATCTCCATGAAATATCCAGATAAATAATAAGGCTTAATCCTCTTCCTGGTAGTTTTACTACGAAAGGGCTTAAAATATTTGGAAGTAATTATTTTGGAAGTGGAAGTACTGGCCTGAAAATGTAGCCTCGTTTATGTCTGTATACTCTGATTGTGATAATCCCTTGGATAACATTGATGAAGACGTTTTCTTGCATAGGTCGTGATTTGGCAAGTGATTAAAGGGGAAATAGTGAATGTGATCGATTGCCACCCGGATATTATTTATAGTATATCATTTAATCGAGATGGATCTCTCCTCGCCACCACATGCAAAGACAAAAAGCTGAGAATAATTGATCCACGGTCGGGGAAAGTCGTTAATGTATGTGTGAACTTCTAAATCACATTATTATGTATCTTCAATGAAACATTTTTGGGAGCAAAAAGAAATTATAATCCTGTAAGTATATTCATGTCTCTTTCTGTCACAGGAAAATCATTGTCACGAAGGCACCAAAGCAACCAAAGTTGTTTTCTTGGGGGATACTGAGCGCCTTATCACCACTGGTTTCTCCCGATATTCCGATAGACAGTTTGCTGTGTGGGATCAACGAAATTTGAGCAAACCCTTAACGCTCGTAGAGATTGATTCGTCGTCTGGAATTTTGTTCCCTTTCTATGACCATGATTCAAAAATGTTATATCTAGCTGGGAAAGGAGATGGAAATATACGTTACTATGAAATAGTCGATCAAGCTCCTTGGGCACATTATCTCAACCAATTTCTCTCGGGGTTTCCACAGGTATTTTTTGCATTTGTTCGTACGTTTACTTGTCAAGTGCACATTTTTCTTTATGATTCTGTATTTGTACATGGTAATATTATTATTGCGTCAATGACTAATTTTTTCTCTTGATGTTTGTCTTAGAGAGGGTTGGGCTGGATGCCAAAGAGAGGCTGCGAAGTTTTGCGTTGCGAAGTAGCTAGGTTTTACAAACTTCATGCAATCAAAGGACTATGCGAACCGATCTCGATGATTGTTCCACGAAAGGTATTTTAATTACTGATAAAAAAATAGTTATATAAAAATCATGTGCATATTAATGGTGACCTGAAAGCACGTATTAATTTATGAGAAGGAAAGTTTTTGTGGAGACAACGTTGTTCTTATAATGTTGTTTCATCCCTTGCTAGTTATATGATTCTACGTTCTACGAAGAATTTTTTATTTCAGAGTGATCAGTTCCAAGAGGATATTTTTCCGGATACAGCAGCTCCAACTCCCTCGTTAACAGCTCATGATTGGATAAGTGGGATTAACAAGCCACCTCTCCTGATTTCTTTGAAAACAGGTAAAAATTAGTTTAGACACGGTCGGTGGAATGTATAAGATTAATATGTTCGTGACTTGGAAACTGAATTTGAGTAGAAAACTCATTGAAACTTTTATGTCTGTTTGGCGTGAGTAGGCGTCATCATTAAAACTCACAAACCAGTGTTTACAAAACCGGCGGATTATAATGGTGCTACCATTGACAGGAATAACGAGAAGAAATTTGCCTTTTTGTCCCAGGAAACTGTCCCGGACTACAGGACATTGGATGTAAGTTATTCAGCTCTCTGTGTATAATTTTGTACTTGAAAAAATACCCAGTTTTCAGGGATTTGATAACAAATCCGAGTTCTTTTGGATCTGAATGTAAAAAATAGAAGACAGCCGTGTTGTAATGCTTCTTAACAAAATTCTTTGTCAAACGATGTGTATTACAATATGTGTAATGTAGACATCTCTACCAGTACTTTCAATGTTCGCGACAAACAGCTTACAATTTAGGAATAAGTTAGAACGAAAAAAGTACAAAAACTATTTGGTCGTTTAACGGATATCACGGAAGGTTGAGTTGAGAGTTGGCGTCAAATGTGGAATGAATCTGATATCTGATCTTTTCTGCTTATACCTTTCAAGTGACTTACAAACTGCATGTATTTTTTCTTCAAGTAATAATTGTACAAACAATTTCTTTCATTTCAAAATTGCATGCCGGGTACAAAAATTTCCGGAAATATGTTATAAATGCTTTCGGCGTAATAATAATTGATTTTGTATTTATATTGAGCTTACTGTTACAGTAGACAAATCAGACAAATGTGTCCCTTCTGCAATTTAAAAAAAAGAAATTTTCGTGTGAAAGGAAAGTCCATGAACTAAACGAAACTAGCATGCGCTATTCAAGATCTGTATATTATTTTGCATGATTTTTTACTTTTTGATTCTTGCTTCTTATGTTGCTTAGGAAGCATATGGTGCTCTTGAAGGAGAGGCAAGTGACAGCGGTCCAAATTCTTTTGATTATGATGGCTTCGATGATGATTACGATGACTGTGATTACGATGTTGAGCATGATTTGGGCCGGGATAGAGGGGACAAAGACGGTTTTGACGGATACGATAGTGGTGTTCACACTGATTTCAGTCTTGGGACTGTTGCTCATCCCTCGCCTCCTCCTATTTCTTCCCGATCCGCTTCTACTAAAATTCAGGAACTAATAAATTCTCTTCAACAAGAGGCTAACAGATTTGTTACGGTATTTTTGCTGACGCATCTCTTAGAATGGTTTAAAAATTAATTTTGTGTGGCGATTGAGAAGGACCATTAATAACCTGTGACAGCGTTGTTTTAACAAATTAATTATCCTCGCCCGTACTCGGTTTTGGTATGCTATCTGGTTTGGTGGTACATAGGGCTTTCGGTTTTGACATTTGCCTTTTAAATTAGTCGCTTGGAATGTTTACTGCTGTTAAATCTTATCTAGGAAGAATCAAAGTTCTATGGTATTGTTATACAAATTGAAGTTGACTAGTCACTTTGAATGGGACAAATGATTGAAGGTAAACATACGTTATAAAGTGAATCTGTCAAAAACAATTCAAAAGAAAGAACGAATGGATCGGTTCTTAGGGATTTGAGAAAAGGAGAGCAAAGCGAATATAAACGGAAAAGATTTTTTTTTACGTTAACAAAAACGTTGAAGTCAGTATTTCAGCTACAAGGAATTGAAGTGGAGGTTACACTAGTAAGAAACCGTTTTTTAAATATCTGGTACTAGCCACTCTGAATTTAATTTCATGTAAAATTTTAAACTGAATTACCAGAAGCTGCAGAGCTAATGCATTAGCATAGGAAAAAATATTCATAGCGTTTTATTTACATTTGTATAATAAAAGTGTAAATAATATAAGTGTAACATAAACAATACAATAATACATAAGTTTATGTACAATACACTGTATATGCACTGTATATGTATGTGTTTTTGCCAGTTGGCACTTATTGACACATGCCAGATAACAGCTTAGAATCAAAACGGTGAAAATCCAAATTTTTGAATATGAGTGAGTTTTTTGCGGTTCAGGTAAAATTTGCTACAAACTCCCTTTTGATCCTAAATCCTTCATTTATCCGTTGCCTTAGACCAGATAGCATTCTATATCAAAGTATTCTTCTAGTGGTAGAATCGTAACATGCATGCACACGTAAATTTAATCGTGACTTCTTTATCTCGCACAAGCTTGGATTAACAAACTCTGGCATTTTCATTTTCCCTAAAACCTGAAGGGCTTTTGCTTTAAAATAATTTGTTGACACATACCGAGTTTTGTACAAAGTTATCCGTACGTTTGCATTGGTAGTGATCTTATACAAACGTAACCTGACTGAAGAAAGTAAACACCTTTTTAGCTAAGCTATGTATGACAAAGTAATACGTAATACGTAATGGGTTTTATATATGATGGTAGAGGTATGGGCATCTACTTTTATTTTGAAATTGAGAAATTGCTAATGCTGTTTAGGCACGAGAAAAGGAGAAGGATACTAAAGAAAAATGGGAGAAGACACGAATGAATCAGGCTGTACAGCAGAAGAAAGTCGCTGCGATTGTATCTCAGTTGCAGAATACTGGATCAGCTCCAAACTTAGCTACAACAATAGCATCATTGCATAAATCGGACGCCAAGTCTGAAAAGGACAAAGAATTTGACCCATTAGAACTAAGCACATTCGATGATGTAAGTTCATTTTGCGCGTAAAATCGAGAGTGCATGCCTTATCGCAATCCAAAAACATGGCTTGCAAAATTGCAGCAACAAAAAGCTAACAATTTTCCTTGATTTTTCTATAATCCTTATTTATAGTACCGCCGAGCTTACATGAGGAAATCGTTTGAAGTTGAGAGATTGCAACTTCAAGTGGCAGTGCGTGACCGGCGAATCAAGGAGCTGGAAGATTACATTGAGAACGTAGCCAAAGGGAAACCTCCGCCAGCAAAGACGTACGAGACGGTGATAATGCCTCACAAATTTCGGGCAGATGTTACCAAAGCTTTGTAAATTCCTCAATGCGAATTGCATCACTGTTTTTATTAGTTAGTTTAAATAATAATTAGAATGATCAAAGGACTGCTATATGATATATTGAACAGATAATGATTCCACCGAACATTTTTCTTAAAACTTCCGTTTTTAATTACAAGTATTAAGGGATTTATTTTTTAGAAATTTATTTACTGTTTTAACATATAAAAAATATCAATTTGTTCGACAAACTGTCCTTTGAATGCCATTCTTATGTACAACTTTAATAATTCGATTTTATCGCTTTTGTTTCATCCTTTAATTCCTTGTTAATTTTCTACGCTACAACCCCCCCCCCCCAAGATTGTTTTAATTTATGCAGTTACATATATATGTGTGCGTATGTATAATAACGTTTATATATGACTTCATAGATTTAAATAACTTGACTGGTATACGAATGTCTGTCAGTCGTGCTTATTGTTTTTGTGTATTAGTATGATAATACAGCATACAGATGATGTACCAATGCAATTTACTAGCAGCTTGGTTAAAACTCCTAAACCACATCAAGCTACTAGCTATACTTGCGACTTATATTATAGATATTACTTATTAATTATTATAGAGTCAAACTGAATCAAAAATCATCAAAATATTGTTTTAAATTTTAATCATTACTTGTAGCGCACAACAATTGTAATATGTATATTATTATAATTACTATTATTTCCAGTCACATTCTTTAGTGTAGACTTTTTTTGCGTTGAATGTGATAATAATAATCCCATGTCTACATTATACGAATTATTATCAAGAATTCCAATACCATTATTCTAAACATAATTCTCTCGACAACTTAAAAAATTGAAAGCTACAAAACAAACTCAAACATGTATATACATAGGCTAAATATGATTTATGAGTAACTTTTGGGTTTAAAATGTAATAATAATGTTACATTTAGGATATGTTCACCACATGAGTCATTTCCATTTCCACTCAAGTCAGTGCATACAGTGTATACAGGCATTGTGTCCTAGCCTTTATAATAGTAAAAGCTCGAAGTAATCTTCAAAGAAATTCACATGTCACATATTTCTATCTATTCCATTATACACGCTGCCTTGACTCGAATGATAACTCAATAATTAGATTTCTAGGGAAAATTGTTGAATTTACACAGGAAAATGAACTTAAATGCTGTTCGAACTAATGCGTTCATATGGAAGCGTGAATAAATTTGAGGCACACAGAAATTACGCTTTGATTCTTCTGAAAGTATGCAGGTTGAGGCATATTTATATAATCTGTTTTGGAGATAGTGCATTGCTTAAACGGGACAATTTACGCACTCTGTACAATAATAATGTTCTAAGCTTCCTTCATAAGTGGCTTGAATTACTCAATAATAATAATTATTCTTAATGAATTTGTAGGGTCCTTAAAAGCGAAGCAACAATAGAGCAACCATGAGTAAAAGTGTCTCTAAATCCTTTTGAAAGTATGGCACAAGGGATTAGCAATAATTTACTGTATTGAAAATAAATCTTCATTCCAATCACATGCTGAATGGTTTTTTAAGTTTTTTAAAAGCAAGTGCATAGTTCTGTTATAATTATAAAAGACGAACTATCAATAATAAGTTATAATTTACGCTAGCGATAAAAATTTTGCTGTGTGCAGCCTTAAAGAATCCTTTTAATTTGCCGGAGGTAAGTCCCAGGGTTTGATTCTGTATTTTAGTCAAGGCAAATTAGTCAAACACAAGTTACTGCTATTTTTGAAAGTTGATGTACTGATGTGAACTGTATATGTGTATAGGAAATAAAAAGTTTTGTGAATGTACTGACAAATACATTAGTACATTTTCTGGTGGTTTATTATTAAATAATGTGTTTTCCTGTAAATGCTGTAATCATGAATATTTAGATATGTATTTACATGTACGATATGTACGATAAGATTAACTAAGCTTGCCCAGCACTTATTTTTCCAATCATTAGCTTGCGGGCTACATTAAAGTTTTGATTAGCATATTTTGCTGTCTTCCTATACTACTTCCCACTATACAGAAGAATTTCATTTATGCATTCACAAGCATTGATCGAATCACTCATTTTAACATTAATCTCCAAGCATCAATAATTCGTCCATATGTCTTATTACTAAACAATGACCATCGTTTGGTGCAGATGCGTATTCATAAATAAATTTAACAACCCCCAAGGGTATGTTCATGGTGTCCCCATCAGATATCCAGCTGGGTGCAAAATTTGGTTAATATATTATCCCTTGACATAAGATTCGTATTTTAAAAAATTGAAAATTACAGGGGAAATCAATATTTCATTGGATTTCAAAAATCAAATTTTTAAATGTCATGACATGACTGGTCTTTTTATATAACATAAATTTTTGCTTTGGCCGAATTTAAAGCCTATCAATGAAAATATTCTTTATTAATTTGTTCTTCCTGGTAAATAAAGTTCTTCATGGTTGTAAAGTTGTAATATATAAAAGTATAAAACAAATGGGAGCAACCGTTCGAAGAACGGATTGGTTACTTTAAATGACTAAATGAAATCAGTGGCAGAGATACTGTTTATTCGACATGAGGATTTGGAACCCGTCGCAAAAATCGCAGTCAAAATTCTATGGTTACGTTTACGACACTTATAAACAATCCGCAAATTTTTACGCATAATTTGTGAATTTCGCCCGAAAATAAGGTCAATACTTGGCCTTTATTGTGTGAAATGAGTTCGTACAAAAAGTGACCTCAAAGTCATTCGTATTAGCAATTGTAGTATAGTATTACTAAATGAGTAGGAATCGGTTATCAGAGAAAGCTAGATTAAACAGCCTTATAATATTATTGTAGAAAAACAAATTATTACCAAATGCTCACCAAAATTTTATTACTGATGATCAGATTGGAAATTTTCTTTTGTTTACCGGTGTTTTTCATAAGAAGGAAAACTTAATGCCCTTCTTTTTCTCGGTACACTTTTTCTAGGGTTTCAGTATTCAGTGATCCCAGAATTAATAGATTCAAAATAACCCTTATAATCTCATATTTTAAAAAAAATTATAATTTCGACGTATAGTTTTATTATTATGCCAGCACCAGCAGTAAGCGCTGCATTAAAAGCGTTATAGGGACAGAAAATACCCTCACCGAAGAGGGATTATAAACAGCCTTACAATTAATGCGCTAAAAGCGATTACAATTCGACCTGGAAATTTAAGGAGATTATTATATTATGATACCATATAAACTCGTAACAGCTTCATTTGATACCAGTGTTTTTGCATAAGTACCAATGGTTTGTATATGCTTCATCTACGTGTTATTTAGTTCATTTTCGCAGTAAAATTGTGGCCATCTTTGGAGTAGTCATCAGTAAAACTTTTTTCAAAAACGGTTGATTTTGATTGCTGTTGTTACAGATGAACGATTTCCTCGCAAAAAAGTAGTCATAAATGTTGCATGAGTAAGATTTGTTTTAATGTTAAATTTTAATGCGAATTGCCTATGAAGGCGAGTATGCCAGTTTACGAATGTAAAATGTAATTAAGAGCAATCTCACTGCAGCAATTAATAGAATAACATGACAACGCGTTATATAGAATTGAACTGTGCTATTCTAATAAAGCTGCAGCACTACGGAGAGTAAGTACATGTTGTTTCATCCACATCCAGGTATATCCAGATAGGGCTCATGAATATTCTTTATATGGTAAATACTGTAGTCGAAGTCTGTTTACTTTATTTTATTACATTTATATACTATGGTGCCTGGTAGTGCCGAGGATGAATGAACTCTTACATCTGCGGCTCGTACTCACACCGACTGAACTAGTCTGAAGGGTTTAGTATGTGATCTCATAATACCCTGGCAATCAGTTGCAGTTTGCAGTTAATGCACAATTCTGAATGAAGGAATTTCAAAATAAAAATTAATCATTGCATATAGGCGTCCACATCCGCCATTGATCTAGGGGTGCATCTTATTCCCTCGGAAATCTCGTCCGTGGAATTAGTTCCTGCCACCCAATAGAACACAAGTGCAACGAATGCAAATGGCCAAAAAATATGGCATTTCAGTTTACCTCGGTACATTAGCAACAACACGGAGGTAAACATTCCATAATTAATTAATCCATTATTTTTACAAACCGTTTGTCAGAATATCAAAAGTATGAGCTGTTTCTATGGAAACGTTTGCTCTCTCGCATCATTCCCATTGAAGCTCAATTTTAAGGCTGACGATAATGTTACTGACGAAATGTTGCATTATCTTGACTTGACGAATGTCTGACTGACCATATGTCACTGACGAAATGTTCGATGACAATGTGTTTACTGACATAAATGGGGGGTTTATAGTGTTTACTGACATATAGATCTAACCCTTATTTTGGAACTACAAAGTTAAATTTTTAAAATTTTACACTAAACTTGAATTTTGCGTAGAATTTATGTTTCATTAAAAGTCATGTTGAACTTGTCAAATTCACAAATTCGTGTTTTCGCCGAAATTGCGTCGTTTCATTTTAAACAATTTTGGCAAATGTGTGCATTGTATAAAGTATGCACTGCAATTTGTAATTATATAGTACATATCTACTAGGACCTCATGCTTCTGTATCGAGCCTGTGATGTGTTTCGTCAACTGTAATCTCGTTCGGATGTCTAGCAACCAACTGCTACCTACATTTTATAAGTGATTGTGAACGCGAAAGATTAAGTAAATTACATTTTTATTCAGATCACAGCAATGTTTTGAATTAAATTGTAAGTTTCCAAGGGAATAGGAACGACGTAAAGAAAAACGTGATGACCTGGTGAGAACTCTTGGTTGGTACACAGCTTATGACGAATTCAAAAATCAAATAATAAATATCGATTATAAAAATACAACAACGACGGAGTATCGAAAAGAAACCAAAGCTGAGGTGAACAATGGTGAAGTCTTGAGCAACTTCTTTGAACTTCGGGATTCAGTTGTGATTTCCTTTTCTGGTTTCAGATGTAGGTTATAGCGTCTTCCAGACTTCAAGTAGTTCTGGCCGGACCATTAGCAGTCTCTCGACGTGCAAGTCGTTCTTTATCCTTCTCACGTTTCTTGGCTGTCAAATATTTATCCATGAACAAATCTATTATAGTTACTTTTTCAAACATGCTTCAGCAATCTGCATAAGTATGCTGATGATATTAGACTGCCTTTTGAAAATTAATCCTAATATATTATTTTATTTTAACCTTTATAAATTCTACAGCTAGAATATTGTTTAAACACATACCAAGAGCTTCTTTTATTATTTTTGACTCTTTTTGAAGAACTTCAGGAGAGACAACTTGGAACTCTGGACCAAGCTGCGAGGAAATTAATCGTCGGGCTAAAGTAGTTACAGTTTTTGGCCGAGCTTTCCAAGGTAGTAAGTGCGAAGAATGAGAACATGACATAATTTTGAGCTTTGCTTCCGTAGAACCATTTTCAATCAGACGCGTGAGAATCACAGGATGAGATACTTTCAATGCTTCTTTGGCTAGAAGAAAATATTTTTGTCAACATTAGGGCACTGAAGGATTTATCTACTGTTTTGATTTACTACACAAACATTAAGAAATAGGTTTAAAAAGGATACCTAAATCCGGTGTAGAAAAAATAACAATGGCATGTTCATCATCCACCCATTTCAAATGGTTTTTGATACCATTGCTAGTTTCGAATAAGGACAGAATATCTTTCGTCTTGATATCCTTATTCATATTATGAACTTCTACTATATAACTTAATGCTTCCTCCTTTAAAGCTACCTTCATCTCTTCAGGATATTCTTCCAGTTTTGGTTTTATAATTTCCACATTTCCCAACATATGATATATCTAAAAAAAACAATCGCTTTAATTTTAGCTCTACTTTACCCACAAATCAACGAGAAAAAGTGAGCAACAAAATTACCAAAATTATTACTTTCACGAAAAAGAAAGTAATACCTCTTCAAGTTGAGATAAAGAAAGTTGCTTCCAACATTCATCTTCCTCGGGTTGTAAAAAATTAAAATCCTTCGGCAATGTCGTACCGTTTTTAGTGTTTTCCGATTTCGTATTACCAATACTGACAACTTTATTCTGTTTGCCATTGTGACGCAGGGCGGGAGAAACATACAATGGTAAATCTGGTCGCTTAGTCGATTTCTTTTTATGATCAGTTATGACTTCATCACCCAGAAGCTGAGCAGGTTCCGACGTAATGACAGGTTCCGATCTCCTTTCTTCCACGAATTTTCTACACCCAAAACAAAATACAATTCTCATTAAAATTCAACACATTTCTTCGACACACAAAAACATTTAAAAAAAGTTCCAAGGTCCTCAATGTAAATCCTCATTTATGCCTGAGTCATTACCAAAAATGTGTCTCCCCATTGTCACTTACTGCAAAATCTGATCCTGGGTACAGACGACTAGACGAGGATTATCTGGATATCCTACATAAAAATGCATTAGTTGCTTCCAAGCTCTAACAACCTCCTTCAGATACAAGTCTCCTAGGGCGTTCACATTCGGCAGTACAAGTATCGACCTAAAATCCACCACATTCATATTTAAATTGTCAATTTATTCATGCCTCCAATCTTCAATTGTCCAACTCATTTCTTGATAATCTCGATACCTTGTATTTTTGTCGCTACTTAATAGTCGAAAATAGTCTTCCACCGGGTACGAGACATGTTTCGTTGAGGTACTTGTACTGGATTGTAATTGCAATTCCACTTGCTGCTCCATTATTTACTTCTACAAATTATGACTTTCTCCCCACACCTCCAATATCTGCAAAAATCACCAAAAAAATCACAAACGTTAAAACGGCAAGGTTTCGGTTTCGGGAATCCACAATCCCTCACAAACACTCGGACAAAGCAACGCAGTCAATCAGTCAACAACACTAAAGAATATATTCCAAATAAAGAATCCTCCACAAAATCTAGTCCTTACACACATAAAAAAGAAATTATAAAATCAGCTTCAAACAAATCCTACTCATGACGATCTTGACCACTAACTGCGCAAGCATTTAAGCACACACATTTTAATTGCAAATTACAATAATATTACACATACATACTCCTCCTTACCATATTAACCCACCAGATCTATACCGTATCATATTACACATCTCATCTCATCCTCCCAACCATTTCAGCATACCATCACATCCATACACACTAAAAAGCTTCCCACAATTCCATTTTCCTTCAAATAGCTACATACAAAAGTAACAAGCCCAGCATAAAACCATGCAGTCACTTCAGTTCAGACACACATTCAAACCAAAAAAATCCCTTAACTTTTCACATACCTCTATATGAATGGCCAGAGTCACCGGAGCACTTTAAACATTTTTTCCACAGAAAATCTCTGCCTCTCTCTCTCTCTCTCTTTCTCCAAATAAATATGTTACTCTCGGAAGAAGAATTTTTGTATTTCAAAAAGGCACCAACAGGCATTTATTACTTTGGAGGCAACTTATTAAGTAACCTTACACACACGATTTATTTATAACTTTTACTTTGTATACCTACAGAGAAGAATAAATGCTTGAGTTTTCCTCTACTATACCAAATCCTTAGCTACAATAATATGAAAAATAATAATTATTTTTATACACAAATATCTCAACTCTCGTTTGTCTCCTCGTTGTAAAAAGGTTATAGTAGTAGATGAAAGCCCATGTTATTAATAGCTGGAGATTTGATTGTTTACTTTCCTCCTGGAGGAGCCAAAATCATCCTTCAAAGAGGATTCAAGGTTAATGTGAACATGGAACGTTTCTTCATACTTCGTCTCGTCTTTATATACATAAACACACATTTAATCTACCAAAGCTCACTCTAAATTGACTGACTGACTATAACGTATATATTGTCCACCACAATCAATCTCTGTCTATGTATCCTGATTTCTTCCTTTTATTATTATTATTCTTCTTTTTAGTTCTACTACATAAGTACTATGTTATTTGAGTAAAATCCAAAGCTGCTATATATAATGACTTCCTCAATACCACTTTTTTTCTTATTTTGTTCCGGATATATGTAACAACAGTGACATTGAAGTCATATTTTAAAGGCAACCTCAAGCGTCTGCTTTAACTCGAGTTTCAATGGCACTTCCTATAGGAATACCTTCTCACCTCATCATGTGACCTCTCAAAGGCTCCAGTCGTGGTAAATACAAAATTTAAGTTATACAAAATCTCGTGTGTGTCGTGTGTGTCTCGCAGTTCTCATTCCCAGCATAAGTCTTTATAATGCAAAGCGAACTGATCAATAGTAAAAACTGTTTACAATAAGACAGAATAAAAAGTGCCTTCGATTCTCAGAGACACTGCTTTTAGTACAGCGCCTTGGACCACACTGCTTTTTAGTTTGTGGATATTAGTATACAGTATACACTGCGGCATTTGAATCGGATGCCGCTGCAGGTTAACTCAAACTCAAGTTACGTAATAAGTAAATTATTATTACGTGGGAAAAATTGCAATCTTTTTTATGTGAAGATAAAGACGTGAAAAGGTGAAGAGAACAAATTGATAAGACCAGGTATAGTAAAAAAAAAAAAAAAAGGGTGATAAAAAGTGAACTATAGTTATTTACTTTCTTTGTTAAACAAGGGTCTACGTGTGTTTGAGCAGTGCAATTTAAAAAAGAAGGATTGACGATTGTCGTGCCAACTTGAAAAAGCTTCAAGAGATTTGTAAGTAGATAAGTTTTTATTTGGAATATATATATATATATATTGCGTGTTCATGCGGAAATATTTTTAGATTGACTGACCTTTTTATCGTTGTGCATTTTAGTTAATTCTTTGTTGGAATAGTTGGAGAAATAATTTGGAGGGAAACTTTTGCGGAGTTTCGTGAAGATGCTGAAGGTTTGAATTTTGATTACTAATTCATGAATAATATTTATGAAGTTAGATGTAATTTGGATGAGAGAGGGAAAGGAATTAGGAGACATTTGTTGATTCTGGTTTAAAATTGAATTTTTGAATTCTATTATTGTGACGTAATTAAATTAATATTAATAATTAGAGTAATTATTACTAGAACTAGAAAAATGCAGGAGGATAATAAAGTAATAATTTGATTGTGGATTATAGGGACTGGTTGGATTAGTAACGGGAGGAGCATCGGGACTGGGACGAGCCACGGTACAGAGATTTATTGACCAGGGAGGAAAGGCTGTTATAGTGGATCTACCGCATTCGGAAGGGGTCAAATTCGCTGAATCTTTGGGACCCAACGCTTTATTTGTTCCAACCAACGTGGGTATATTTTAATTATGAGAGCTTTTCGTTCATTATGGTGGATTTAAGCAGGGTTAATGCTCAAGTAGAGATTTGAGGAAGAAATGAAGGGATTTTTGGGCGGTGTTGAGAATATTTTAAGAAGTAGGGTAATTCGACTGTGGGAGTTGGATGAATGTGACATTTTTATCCCGTATGTAATACTGTGATGGTGAGTGCATTTTTCTGTATTCTAATAATGCGTGAAGAGGTATTAGATGAGTGCAAGAGCCTTGTAGCCCTGCTAGTGCAGTAATCTATGCCAGAAGGGGTTTTATTGTAAAGAAGTTATAAGCCTTTTTCATTTCTTATGTGAGAGATTTACTAATTGGCTGGTTCATGTTACCCGGACTTTTAATACTTTTTTTCTTTTGGAAAATCAGGTAACGAAAGAAGAGGACGTAACCAAGGCTTTGGAGCTTACAAAAGAAAAATTTGGAAGACTGGACGTTGCTGTTAATTGTGCAGGAATAGGTGTAGCTTTTAAAACCTATAATTTCAACAAAAACTTACCCCATAAGCTTGAAGATTTTAACAAAGTGCTAAGCGTAAGTTACAGTTTTTACATACCAATGCTCGGACAGTGTCAGAAATATTAATTTGAAATTTTGTACTGTAAAACTTTCAACCTTTCAGGTTAATGCGGGAGGAACCTTTAACGTCACCCGTTTGGCCGTCGGATTAATTGGGCAGAATGAACCCGGTCCTGATGGTCTTCGTGGCGTAGTAATTAACACAGCAAGTATAGCTGCTTATGAAGGGCAATGTGGCCAGGTAGCTTATGCTGCAAGCAAAGGTGCTATTGTCGGTATGACTTTGCCTTTGGCCAGAGATCTAGCTCAACAAGGAATTAGGGTCGTCGGAATTGCACCAGGTAGGCGTTTTTGAACTTCAAAAATAACTTCATACATTTTAAATCTTAGTAAAGCTATGATAATTTTTAAATTATCACAGGCTGTGATTCACAGCTTTGTCAAAGTGAAATAGTCTTGATTACTTGTACGCATGCTTTTAATTCTTATGTATGTATAAAAGTTTCTTAAATAATTGACTAACAGCGGCCAAGTAAATTCAATAATTTGGTGCTTGATTTCTTCAGGGCTAATTGACACGCCTCTATTGCAAGCGCTACCCGAAAAGGTTCGAAATTTTTTGAGCCAGACAGTTCCCTGCCCGAACAGACTAGGGAAGCCGGAAGAATATGCCATGCTTGTGGAATCTATAGTATCCAATCCATTACTTAATGGGGAAGTAATCCGTTTAGATGGAGCTCTGAGGATGCAGCCATAAATTTTTATGCCTTTTCCCGAAATCATTCTTGTTTTTGCATGTACATTAATGCTTTGTGTACGTACACGTAGTACAATCAATTTATCAATTCTAAATGGGGTTTGATATTCTTTATGGGATTCATTTTTTTCTTCTGAATGAATGATACGTATATTTTAGTGAATAAATGAATATGGCATTGTGCATGCTTTAAAAACTGATTCCCCACGCAAAAAATTACACATATTATTTTTTCCCATTCCAAAGTTAAGATAATAATAAATCTACCAAAGCAGGAGTCACATCAACTACATTTGAAAATCTACAAAAGCTAATAATACAGTACGGGGTAGAAAATGCATAATTAGGTGATACCAATCATGAAATTGATTCAGATCAAGAGTTTCAAGAATTTTTATCAGCACTGATACATAATAAACAAAAAATACCATTGAGTAGTATAAATGATACAGTAAAACTGTACCAAAGACAAGATACATTAAAATGTGTAGAAATAATTGTTTTAAGTGTTAATACTTGCACAAAAGGGTCTGTGATTCAAAGGTGTAGGTACGCTTTTACCCTACTTTGGTTGTATCAATTAAAAGGTAACTATGTAAACACAATTAATAGTAGCAAAATTACTCTACGTTTACAAATGTGGGAAACAAACCCAAGAAATGTGGTTGTAGTAGTATTTGGCGGATGTGTACAAGGACTTATGTTTTACTGGGGGTTTTCATGTATGTACCTTACGTTCAAGACAACTTTTCCATTCTGGCCCAAGTTTTTTAGGTTTGTTCAACGGTTTTTGACATCCTAACCATTTTTCCAAAATATATTCCCTTGTATCAATTCAAAGTTGTTTTCATAAATAATAAAATTCAATTTTCCCTAATCCAAAATAATTTTCTTCCATTAAGGTAAGTAGTTTAAAAAAAACACTGCTAAAACTACGGCAGGTATTTTTTTACGTGCGGATTTTGTTAAATGCTACTCAGTTGTTTGCACAAAATCTTATTATTGCTTTCGTGAATAAAGCTCTTCACTTCACGTTGGGTTATGTGTACAGAAATAAATATTGATATTACGGTACAGATTGCGTTTACCAACTGATTTACGGTAGGAAAACATCGCACGTCATGAGAAATCGGCTGGATGCCGTTCCAATAATTCAGAGTTACTTAAATTCTGTATCCCAATCATGGGTTTTCTATGTTTTTCTAAACCATTTGCTTGCATTTTTTACAAGTTGCTATTAAAATATATTGTGTGATTTGTTTTGCTGTTTGGATTAGGAAACAAGAATGTGTATTGCTTTTTTTACCCACAGTGTTGGTAGTAGTCATACGCAGGAGTGCACATGTAAATATACATGTAATATATAGATGTAAAATCCAGCCAAACTACTTGCAAAAAACTGAGTTAATTAATAATATAAATATAACTACTTTCCACTGTACAATCCAGTCAACACATAGAAGTACAATGTACACACACGAAAAAGATTTTCTACAACTACAAAAACTACGATTTCCTCTGAAAAGAGGTCTTCTAATGTCCAACTCTATGGTAGCAACATACTACACTAAAATTAACATTACATTCAATATATCTACCTCTTACTAAAGGACTTAAAGTTATCAATTAAACATTACAAACCTGCACAGCCTTCATTTTAAAAAAGATGGTCAATTTTTTTCTCCCTCTCATTCTAATAATACTTGCTTTTAGGACTTCTCAAGTCTAAAAGTTTCCAGCAAAAAATAAAAACCACGAATCTGTATTTCAATGATTTTCAAGTGTAGTTCCCATTTCGACTCAGCGAGACTGATCAAATAAATAGACCAGCCTCCCAACATGTAATGATCATATTTTTTTTCATTGATGTCAAAGCCACTGATGGCAAGAAAGTAGGTCCAGAAGCTTTGAGACTATTATCATAACTCGTTAATTTCTGTGTATTATATATTAAGAGGATCATCATCATCACTTTCCTGCAAGTCAGGAGTGAAAAATACAAATATAATTGCATTTTATTATTATTACTATCATTATTATTGTTGTTTTGATTTTTTTCAGATATTTGGTAATGATTATATTTTGTTTAGAAGTTGGTACTTGTCTTAGAGGTTCGTGTTCTTTTGTCACCATATTTTTCTTTTCATATTTTTACACAAGGCTCCAACCAGGAAAGAAAACAACTGCCACGCTTTTACAGATATTTACCACTCAAGCAAATGAGGCTGGATATACCGGGTCTCGTTCCTTCAAAATTCAATGTTTACAGTTCTACAATTAACCGTTCTTTCAGCTTCTAAACTTCTCCATTTTTTCAAATTTTTCGATCTATATGGCAAATTCCGTGGACACCAAATTGTGGTAGCGTTCAGCAAGAAAATTTCAATAAAGTTGAATTTCTGCTATAACCTTTTTGGCACCTGGTGAAAATTTCAATTATCGTTAAATGCGTGCGCACAAATCTAATTACTAATATTTCACGCCCTTCAGTTCCACCCAGTTTTCGTTTCTCTGCCTACTTAAATACTACACTATATTAACACAGGTGAGTTAATTAGGTTGGGTAAATATTTACAAGCTTACGAGCTACTCTTGATGAATTTTAAAACAATTTTCTTGTACTAGTAGTAAGATAAGACCTATAAATCCGGACATAATTCGATGTTTCGTTTCTTATGGAAATAATGCTTGTTGGACAAATGGAAGCTACGATTAAACTCGGCTATATACTTGTTGCTATTGCAAAGTTTTATCTACGAAATTTATTACACTGGCAGAAATTCACTTTCGCTGTTGCTTTTACTAACATACGCGAAAGTCTAACAGAATAAATCCTTCGCCAGCTTAGTATGAAATCTACTAATTATAAGGAAACACTTCAAAAGGGAACAAATTCCTATTCTTCTAACGCAATTCCACATGCATACCGTGTCCACTCCGAAGGCTTTAAATGCCCAAATTTCCTGATCTTTGCCGTTTACTGTGAGTTTTAATTTGCATTTTTTATTCCATCGAGTAGTGGGGGAGAAGTGAGCTTCGTAACAGTGTCAGCGACAACTTTTAATATAATTCCTGGTTACATAGAAACACTTTTTATTGTATTTTTCTGCTAAGGAGAAACATTTTCCCCTATAATTTCATCACTTTCTCAAACATTGATACTTGTCTAGCTCAACTACTACTGTGATACGACAAGCCCATAAAATATGGCTTTCAAAAAGTGGCAGTTGAAAATCCTTAGCAGAAATATACCACTTTGATGGTTACTGTCACTTTGCCTACGTAAATATCAAAATGTAGAACCGGCCGCTACCCGTACAAAAGTCGTCGCGTGACTGACTCGTCTTTTGTGGCTATAACGTTGTTTGTACCTAACATTAGGTATGAGCGTACATACTGGCTACGCTAATTATTTGGTATATATAGGAACGGGTAGCTCCGAATTTGGGAGCACATCGAAAACGAATGACACAATTTTGATTCAGAGAGTGTGGAGATATCCAATGCACATTCTATCAATGATGTTCGGCAAATTCCATGCATACAATCTGCCGAGCAGGGATAACTTGAACCATCAAAGGAGAGACGGGATTCAAGATTGTTAATTAATCAAGTAGGACTTCTTCGCTTTGACAAGACAATTTCTCTTGCTTTAACCTACAACGTAAAACCCTGTGAAAACACCCAAATATCATCGCAGAGGGTCAAAATCCGAGTGGCAATATTACTTTGCCCAACTAGTCACCAGCCCCATTGCGTGGAATACATCTGCTTTTTAGTTATTTCACGAAAACCAGGAATGAGCTAAAGAGTTGAAGTTTAATTATAGACACCAGATCCTCATTTTCTCCTAGTTTGTGTGGATTGGATAACAGAAGGCTGTCAGTTTGTTTTCTTTCCTTTGATTCTCTTGTGGCGACAACACTTTAGACACTTGAAATGTCTATCCATTCATACGAAATGGGTTTAAGTATGAAATGAATAATTAGTTATATTAAATAGTAAAATTTCCATCAATCACTGGATCCGCGGTGGGGTAGGCTGGGCGATTTCCTTGCACATATTGTTTTATATATGTATGTATGTATTATATATATATATGTATATAAGTATCTATATGTTGATTATATACAATATAGGGAAGAGCCTGGAACACTCACAAGTCTGTTGATATATAAGTATGATTTTTTTAGTGTTTTCATCTTTTTCCTTTTTTATACATATCAGAGACCCTCGAGTTCAAGTCAAAATGACTAAAAATGCAACACTTACGGTACTGTTTAATTTACAATACGATAATAATAGTAATCGTTTATCTTACAATTACATGACCGACCACACATACTAAGTATTTTAGGTAGGTAGAGTAACAACGAGCAGTCATACACAACTCTAAGGATTCAAATTCAACTATTGTTTTTTACAGACAACATACTTGATAACTTACAAAACTACCATCATCATAATAGTCTTATCCGTCAGTATTTTCCATCAACATGTAAAATATTCAAAAATTACGGATGTTTAAGTACGAGTAGGATCCAACACCCACTTTAAAAACTGGTAAAATGTCCAAAAAATCAAAACATCTTGCCATGTAGACCCATCTATGTATACCTGTACATACGAATTTATATAGAATCCATACGTGATAATTTTTTTTACAGTAACAATCAGCTAAACACACTATAAATATTACCTCAAACAATTCTACAACATCATAACGGTCAGAAACAAGTTTACCGTTAAGAAATGTAACATCAAGGTTCCTACCCAAAAAAACTGTACAAATTAATCTGATAATTAATACTGAAGAAAATTACATCAACCAATTCCAGATGTTACATCAACAAGAAAAAATCTTCTAATACGTTAATATGTAGCGTCAACATACTTGGGCAAAATACAAAAAACCAATTCGGTTAATCATCCTTCGACACACTCGATTATCCAGGAAAGTTATTAACATTCATAAATTATACGTATACACACAATTGCTAATCATACCAGAAACAATAATTATAATTTTAAATCATATTACAAGGTGTACTTTGTAATAATAATACAAGTCGTAGTTTAACATTAAACATTATTGGTATTAGATTATTCATGTAACAGTACCGGCTATATAATCTAATGATATATAGTAACAATGCATATTGATCACCACAGTCTCTCTACGCGATATTCATACTTGAAATTTGCATATACAGTACAATGCAATAATAATATACAATAATATCGAAATAATTTCAAAAAATAATACCACTACTGATAATAATAACTGCATATATTAATTAACTATACATAAAATTTATCTATGTATATAGAACAAGCAGTAATAATATTAATAGCACATATTTCTAAAATATCAAATAATTTTCAAACTACGAATAATATACATGATCATATACTTAATATGAAAACTCTACGGATACGGTTACTTCAATAATTATTATTTACATATGTAATAATTAAAAATAACAAGAATAATAATATTATTACTTGTACAGAATACGTAGGATGTTGTTATAAACCGCAACAATATCTTTGCGTCGTATAATATATATATATATATATATATATATATATATATTACTTCCTACTTATATGCATGTTTCAATACGTTACCATCAGTTTACAATCACAGTCATGTAATAAGAAATTACATAATGCGACCAATTTACTCACGATTCTTAAAGTTGTAAGTTGACCAACTATTTCAAAAATAATCAAGGCTACAATATGTATCAAGAAATACGTCAGATTTCCTAAAACAACGGAATATGTAATGCATGCAGCTAATGATGAATGATACTTCAATAATAATTCCAAAATGTCACAGTAGAAATATCCACCAATTAGTATATATCGTCGGGTAAAGTCCAAAAGGCGCTATATGCAGAAGTCGCTTAAGCATGGTAGTACATGTTAAATCCCGTACAAGCGATTTTTGCATATAGCGCCTTTTGGACTTTACCCGACGATATGTTACATAGAAAATACGAATAACATTATAGTACTACTTCGATTCTTCACATTACTGTATACTGTATATGTGATGCAATCTTTAATCCTCATTTTGTTAAGATCATTCACGTTCTTTCGAGTTTTATAATCGACAAGAACCCTCAGTTTCATGCAGATCTAAAAAAAAATTGTGGAATATTATCTCAAAGCTGTACCTGTGATTTTTCTGATATTTTGAAGAAAAAACAATCCAGTGAGTTTAAAGCATGGTCCTTATAGAAGCACTATAAATTTAGTTTTTATTTTAATCATGCGTAGGAAAAATAATGTAGAATTTTTTCCAGAACTCCTACCAGTAATTTGTTTTTAATTGTATATGTGCTTATAGGATTATTGTTGTCGATAGCATTCATTTTTGAGAATATTTTTAAAATACATTACTTTCAACAGAGTGTACGTGATTTGTCAACTTCTCAAATCATTAAAGTCAGAAATACTGTTAAGCTAGTACACTCTACACCCAATTTTTTCAGTTTTTTGCACGCAATATTTTTGCAATAAACGGCGTTCCTGACAAATGTTTTATCTCCTGTCTGACTTTTCCAAGCGTTACAACCTTTCCATTTCATTCTGTAAAGCCTTTCAGAAATGAATTCAGTTTCCCTTATAATTGATTATACCTTAAATACTGAGTGAATTTCCACCGATTTTTGTTACATTTAACCTTTTGAACGCAATAATTTTCCTGTTTGCTGGTTTATTAATATTTCTCATATTCTTACACATATATATTTTTTCCTTTAAAATCTACCAAGACAATTCTCAATGCTATGCACTCCCTTGAAAAATCTTTTGCACACGATTGTACCGTAAAGAACTTATAGATTACCACGTATACTTTTCATAAGCCCACACCTTTTGGTTTTGAATTGTCGTGGGGCAAAATAAAAGTGCAATTCATTTCTACTTTTTTTGAAATTTCAAGCACAAATTTTTGATGAATAGCATAAATACGGCAACTTTTTCTCTAGTGAGTGTGTCTGATAAAAGAGACAACATACGCGGATTAGTTCTATGCAATGCTTAATAACCTATTGTGTACTTTCCAATCAGAGTAAATTAATGTGTGTTGTTGATATAATCCATGAAGCAATTTATAACCTTCGGGCCTGTTCACAAAATAACTACCCCGACGTGCATGTACCTAACTGGGGCGGCAACTTGATCAACAGCGTGCACCGACATTATGCATTTAACCTATAATACTGCTACACTAGTGATAATGTGTCCCTATGCTCAAATTGATTTTTATCTGAACTTTTGCTTCAATGGAGAATAGTTTTTCTATTTACATACCCATGTTAGAGTAAATGGTAGAAGGGTAAACCTGAGATACTTAACTACTTCCGTTGCTCCTCTACAGAAATCCAAGTTGTATTTAAAATAGTGTACACAGAGCAGTAATAAAATGAATGCATACGAGTTTTTTCGTCCTCACAAATATTTATACTGTGCGAAGAGTAGTTATCATTTGAGGAGGAGGTCCGTTCAACTTTAGTACTTACATCTTTAAGTACATGCCAAAAGTCAAAAAAAGTTCAGTGGATTTGTTCTGCCTCAATTAAATGATTGCTCCCTTGTTTGACATTAACTCCAGAATTGGAATACACACGAGAGTTTCTACAAAAGTCAAGTAACTGCTTCCTTTTCCTGATTTTACACACACAACTCTGCAGAAAGTACATCGCTACATAATGTATGTTGATATATGTATAGCTCTCACATAATACACAATGTTTATAGAAACAAATGTTCAAAGATCAACATGAAAGTAGAAGTCACTACCTTATCTTGATTAGTACTTTAGTACACGTGAAAACACAAGTGTACTACAAACGTACATATTCGTACATATGAGTATTTTAAATGCTGCTTTCCCTAAAAAATGCATTGTAGTAACCTGGCAAAATGTAAAAATAATAAGTAATAATTATTAAGCAGAATGCTATAATAGTTTAGGAAATATATTCACGAATGTACGTATGTACCTGCACGTATGAGATAATATAAGACTTAAAAACATTTTTCTAATACCGATGTTTTTTACTGATTTTTGCTTGCTAAACAGTACAGGAGATTGTCAGGTTCGCTACAAACGTGATGATGCAATATGCAATCTGCCTTTTCATTTTTATCCTTTCATAAATCGTTAATAATAATATACTCTGTAGACATCAATCTAACAATTACGATCCAATCTAATATTAAACGTAGGCAAGGTCAAGGTAACTGGAAGAGCCGAGAGATCCTTGAGATCAGCTATTGCCATATAATTTATCCTTATCATTTTTTTTTTCTAAAAAGATAAATTCCTGAAAAATCAGTTATATCTTCTTCCACAAACTTTTCTACTCATACAGTAATTAATAATAATTATAAATTTAAATGTTTGTATTATGCAGTAAACGCTTCTTGTATTTTTAGAAAAACCTATCTTAAACATTTCTTTTAATACCTCAAACAATAAAAACTATCATTTATGCTACCTATATAGTAATAATCATAATACGTTCAGTGCATGTTATAAAATAGTATTACTTACCAATTAGTATTACAATTCATGTATGCACAGTCATCCCTCCTCTCTCTACCATCAATCACTGTGTATCATAGCAATATCCTTAATATATTGCCTGCCATTTTAAAATCCATAAATTATTTCACACGGTAGACTTTTTCTCCTTTCAACGGCCTCAAATCATCCATTTACAGGGAATCATTAAAAAAAACCAATGCTGTACACACAAACTTAGAAGAAAGATGCAAACTCTCTCGAAACGTTTTTCATTTGGGTAATAATAATACTTAATAATAGGAATTCATTTAGGATGTTCGCTTTAACAGAAAAAAAATGGGAAAGGAGATTTTATAATGTGATTTTGCGAAAGTGTACTAATAATAAGACAATATTCCCACAATTTGAAATATAATTTTCCCCCAAAGATCTGTTGACTGAAGTTCTTTCCAAAAGGAATTCACGGATTTTGAGAAGTTAATAACGTATTTTTAACTTCATTTTCATCACTTAACTTACTTTTGAATTTTTAATACGATTTTTAAATATATTTCCATCTGATAGAGTGAAAATGACCCCGTATGGCTGACGAATTTTAACATTATGTACATACTTAATTTTAAAACACACAATTAAATTTGTTTAGAAGATTCTACCATGTTTCGTTAACTGAGACATTGATAGCTTATATGTTATTTATCCCATCACTTCAGATTTCGATGCTCAAAGTATTATTACACTCATATTATGTGATGAAAATTACGATTTGAATAATAAAAACCCTGATTTCGTACCGTTTTATTTGATGTGTACACTCCTGCCCAAACAACTACCTCCAAGGAAGTTTCCTAGGTGAGGGTGAATTATTATTGCAATGTAGAACTCTACAGTAAAATTGTGTATACTCACATAATTTGAGAGATATAACGGTTTTATATAAACCCCCTACAAGTTGATCCATTGAACAAGGATAAAATATCGAAACCCCCTACTGGAGAATTTTATGATGAATACATAATTCCTAGGCGTGACCTTCGTATTTAGCTACTGCTTGCAGAAACTAAGCCCATAAAGGGGAAATATTTGTAGGGGATGGGGGATTTCAATCATTCTATAATACCCAATGATCCAATAGGGTAAGTAAATTGGAGATTCTTATGCAATAAAATTAGTACTGGCGATGAGATTAACTCTGTTGATTAAGATTACTAATAATATTAATTTAACCATGTAAAAGTGTGAGCCAGTGCGTACACTGGTAACTATTATTGCTTTGATTACTATGTAACAGTTACGGATCTATATCATATTTTCTCAGCCGAAAAATTCGGGTTGCCTTATCCTCGTAATTCTCCACCTTGTAGTATGAAACAATACGAAATGATTTGCATTGTAATCTTATACATACAGACAAAATGTGCAAACTCTATGGCATTGTAATTATCCCCCGTGATGAGACGGCTTTAATCCAGTTTTGAATAAACGATTCCCTGCAATACTTACTATGGTTTTAGCAACCATGTATGTAGTGCTTTTAGACAGCCCGAAAAATTCTAATTATAAATTATTGTTCCTGGCAATTTTTGCATAGTTAATTCTTAGTTTGTTTTACGTTGTAGGGAAATAAAGGAAAAACTCACGACAAACTTTTCAATCCCAAAAAGGAGTCCTCAAGCTGCCTACATGCATGAAAAGTAGAATAAATTAGTGCGTGAAACTGAACGACGCTTTCCAACTGTACTCCTGATAAATCCGAAAAATACTTGACACATACATAGTAATCTTAGAATGAGAAAATCGAGGAATAGAGGAAAGGTCACGTTTTTCCATGAACACCAAGTTGCATTGGTTTTTACAAGTAGAAGAACACTGATGTTCACAAATAAAAGTTTTAGTCTTTACAGCAGCGGAAACATGAGGGCCTATATATCTCTTATAAAGAAATTAAATTTTTCTAGAGCAGCAAAAAAGAAGATATTACACAATAATAGTTATTATTCTTTACAGTAATTTTGGCTTCATTCAATTCTCCCTACAACTCTACGATACAATAAAAAAAATGCTAACAATTTGTTTGTTTGTGTGTCAAACCTTATATTTTACACAGGAACGTTTTCAACCGTGGGGAACGAAAAATACGCAAATCTAACGGTTTCTACCTCTCTAGATATAAATCAGGAACTCAAAAAAAATATTCTTATTAAACAGTCTGTGATGCAGGGAACACCAGTAAGGTTCAAACTAGGCCAAGTATAGCTTTGGGGTAAAACTTAAATGGCTTTCACAAATGAAGCCTTACCTAGCATCAACTATCTCTAAAATTATTATTTATTTATCAAAGTACATAGCTTATAAATTGACAACTCATTCTTCTCCATGCATACTGACGCATCACATTTAAGTGCACTCTGCATTTGTGTCGTGATTAGCAGCGCATAAGGGTTTTTCTAATAGCTGCCTATATAATTGTATTGGTATTTTTTATTAAATATAATTCAAGGGATTTCAATATATATGGTGGCTTTACATGTACCACTATTTACTGAAGCTACAATTCCAATAATTATTTTTATTAAAAATGTTTAGTTATTACTAAATACTCTTGCTGTATGTATAAGATAAACTAGGCAGATCATAATATTTTTTGTATAAGAACGTCAGTTTAATTAGTTCCAAGGCAAACGGATAACCAATATGTATATATTGTTTTCCCAGACTCTCGTAGTCCCTTGTTGTGTCAGCATCTTCAATAATTATCCTACCATCGACACGAGCCTCATTTCTATCACTGCGAAGTTTAGTTTTTACAAACTATCAGCTATCTATCTTTGCATGTATGATGCAAGTTGCAATTCACAAAATATCCAAGTTCCTGAGATACTACAAACATATTTTCTTAAAAACAAGTCGAATTCTGTAGAGATTAATTTAATGACATTCAAAAACATGCAACTATATTAGTTTTTATCTTATTTTTCTCTTTCAGTTGCTCCCATTAATTTTAAATAATCAGATCCTACGTTTATACATAATCAAATGAGATGAGATTTCAATTGGTTTTGGAACTATCCTTACGTTTGTATTTCCCTGCTATATATTGCCAATAGTACCTATATTTACTCTTGCCCTAAAAATTAAAACATCAGGTCTACGATTTGAAACGGAAAATATTTCCCCATATTTTCAGTATTAATGAATATATGTGTGATTATAATCTTGAAGAATCTAACGCTAAAAGTCTATAGAGCTTTTTTAGATGATGTTAAAAGTTTAGTCAATGCGTAGAAGTTTTTACTTGATACTACGTAAGGGTATGTATGTAGTAATGAATAATATCATGGTTTGTCTTGTTGCCATTTTTTTTATAATTATGTTGTAAATACATTCATAGAATTTTATATGTATATATTACATCACGATGTACACATTTGAGTTAAAGGTTTTCTAAAACTTGATTATTTTTTAACACTTTTTAAGGTAGTTATTTTTAATTTTATTTTTATTTTTATTATACGTGTAACTGCATAAGATCAGTCTCGGCTAATATTGTCATCATGGAGAGAGAGGCTTCCATTTTATTATTTTTTTTAAAATAGTTTCAACCTTACTATTTAACATCGAAGAAAATCAAGTTGTCATTTTACAAACACACCGAGACACATTTTTTGCAATATATGATTAGGGTGAAATACATGCCTTTAATCTACTCCCTAAGAAAAACGCTATCGCATTATGTGTGTACCTATAACGTAAAACGAGTAAAAATTTCAAGATTTTCCCTTCCCAGGAAACGTGTGTAAATCATTGGTTGTGATTGACTATCATAATGATTTTATCAATTCCCTTACAAATACACATGCACACACAAAAACATACATTCAAATTCAAAATATGCTCCATCTCATACCATTAGTACTCATAAGTAAAGTTTCCCATAAATCCAGGTATTTTGATTCAGAGCTTAATTCTAGAAAAGCAAGACATTTTTCTTACTTGTCCCACCACGTCAGTATGCTTATACTGACAATGGGTTAAACGAAGAACTAGTAGAAGAAGGGCAAATAAATGGTTGCTCACTGGATTCACGCAGACAAGATTACATGACCATTCGTCCTCTTATTTTTATTCTATAATAGGATTAAGTCCAATCTACCTATAAACTTCCAAAAAAAGTATATACTTACACATTCCACCCTAGCAACATATAATTTGAACCTATACATACATAAGTTCTTATCATCAGCTGACAAGAAACGTATAATTTTACATTACAAGAGACAAATCACTAGAGATTAATCTTGAAGCCACATCATTGTGTCATTTTACCACTGAGACGTGACACAGAAGGCTCAAGCAAGAAATCTTAGGGTCCTACCTAAATACATATATATATATATACCATCCTAATGACGGTAAAACACTCAAGCACTCAACTCCATGCACTCTTAATTCGCCAATACATTATTCATGCTTTGTTAAGAATCTGTATGCATTTAACTTCAACCTCTACCAAATATGGTTATAATATGTACTGCTTCACACAAAAAAATGTGAGGGATATTATTGACAGAAATCACATTGATCAAAGTAAAGCATTTTCCATGTATGTCACTGCTTGTTAGTGAGTACTAAAGGTCTGACTGTCAACGTTTACGAAATCGCCACCTTCTACCCAAAATCCCGGTATAGTAAAATTTTCAAACATTTTTTGTTCAAGGAGTTTTGACATTCGATGCACGATATGTTTCTATATCAGTATCATACAAAATGAAACCAACTTCGTTGTGTTGAATACCTAAACGACATTAACATCAGAACTCTTCATTTCTGTTACACATTTTGGTAAGTTGAGGACAAGTTCTGATAAATACCTGCAGATACGCATTAGATAAAATCAAGGGCAACTCCCAGCAAACCAGAATTCACAATATTAATTTTTTTTATCGTTAATGCCTTGATGTTACAGAATAATTTACGGTAGGATGATCAAGCATGTACAATACGGCAATTGCCAAAATTTTACCCTTGTTATGCACGAATATGTTTAAGTTAGTGCCAACCTGCTGCATGAAAATACTCCGTAATTAAAATTCCCTGTAAGCCAAATCTTTTGCTTACAAATACATAATAATTACTTGCGGTAACCCACTTTGCAAGGGTCTACTTTTTTTCTTCCAATAAATGTTACTTACCTGCAAAAATATTTTTTGGGTGAAATTAAAATCACTAACCTTTAAAATGTGTGTATGCACATACGAGAAAAAATGCGGAAATACTGTTTGTTTCAAGTGATTGATTTTTTTTGCTGCCTAATATGTTCACAGATAATTTCTCGATGAAATTTAAAAAAAATGCCTTTATAAATGTTATTACTACCAGATGAATGAAATATCCTCCAAATAGGGTACAACTATATATTACAGGCAGATCTGGATCTGCAGATTTTAATCTGTTTTTAAAATAATAATTGTATTCATAAATTAACAACTTAAATCAAAATTAGTAATAATAATTGCAATAGATGTAACCAAATAAAATCATAATGAGTTTCTCTTTCTCTCGCAGTATTCAACAACTTTGTGCAAAAAGAAATGCTTTCAATATTTTCATAAAAATTAATCATCACCTTGATTCACCATGGCAGATCAATAAAGATTTCTTATAAATACACGAAAACAAATTTTTAAGTACCTCCTGAGTTTTCGAAAGATCCAAAGTGACAACATTTCGTTGAAATCATACTTATCGTTTGTTGTTGTTGTACAAATCACAGAAGGTTCATATTTATCCTGCAGGGAGAGGCGAGTGTTTTCGACAAATTAAAATGAAAAAAAAATTCAGTCACATTTAATCATATTCATATCATCCGAACATAAGAAATCTTGTTTAGTAGTACGTGAAACACACGTACGATTATACATGTAACTGAAAACACTAACCAACGCAACATCCATACATATTTAACATGGTCTTAAATCATAACATAAATAATAAAATCCTGCTTATATATTAATGGTAACACAAAGTACCTGACAATCCTAAAAGCTGCCACTAATTTTTGCCATGTGTTACTGTATTATGCAATAATTATTACATACATTTTTCTAAAAGCCATTAAAACCGACCTTGATTGGGTTAAAAGGATACAGGGATACACAGATACGTCGAAAAAAAGTTTTTTAAAATGTAAACACCCAATCTTTCGTCGTGCACTTGCTAATTTCGTGTTCTGCTCATACTGTAATTACATGTCCAATGTCACATTGTGTCCTATGTAATTACTGTGAGTCATTTATTTAAAAAAATGAATGATTTTGCGTTTACTTCCAACCGTATTTTTAGTAACTTTGTGTTTATTTTCTAATACTGTTATCACTTAACTTGTGTTCATTAGATTTTCGGATCAATGCTCCCAATGTAATGTAATTTTGCACCTCTGCTGATGGGAAAGTAATAATAACCATTATTATCATTACTTTCTATGCCTGATTGTAAGTTTATACCAGTCTAAAAAATGCAGTTCATTTCGCGTAAGTATCAGCTGATTAAGAACTACATATAGGAAACGGGTATTGCTGTTTCATACTAATTAGTAGGTTAATGATTTGCAAATATGTACTACGTATAAATAGTTTATAGGCTTCTTGTAGCATGCATAAAAATTTAGTGAATTTGTTCCCGAAATACATATACAATCAGATTAAGATGAGTGTGACTCAAGGGATATGTTGTAGAGTTAACTTCAAAAGCACGTGTACTCTTTAAGTATACTTGTATTAATTTGCGAAAAATTTCTCCGTGTCCTTATCTCACATCTTGTTATTGGTTTTCCTATTTACTCTGCAGGATATACATGAGTTACTTTTATAGTATAACATACATGCGTGTTTATGCATCTGGGGGTTAAGAAAATCGATACAACTATGGCTAGGTTGAAATGCCAAGGAATTTGTTAAAACATCATATATAAATAATAGAAATGGATGAATGCTCAACAGAGTTCCAAATAATTGATTGTTGTATAAATATTTTCTAGGAAGCTTCAAGGGAAAATTTCAAAAACTGAACCCTGACAAAATTTGACATGAATCCCGACTGTTTGTACGCACTAAAATCGTCAGACAAACCCCCCCCTTGCACAATGCCTAACCTGCCTTTATACTCAAGATAACAATAACTATGTTTGCTCTTTCCTACAGACGAACTAATCATGGAACTGTTCAACCGTATTTGCACACGCATAACAATTCGTGCTTATTCCATACGGAAGTATTGCCACAGAACCAACCACTGCCCTCAATAACATGAATATAGGTGGATGGAAATTATGAATGAAATAAAATTCACGTTTTTATTAGAATCCTTGATAATAGCTTAAATTCTCGATTCCTTTTGAAATGCCTAAACCACAGAATACCTGTGTTTGCACAAAATAAGGTAGGAAGAAGCACAGGTACACCTTACAGTTGAGATATCAGTGACAGTTCTGAACTTCACGAAAAAAAACGAGATTCACGAGTATATGGCACGTATTGGGTGCCCCGGAGATATTTAACTTCCACAGGACTCCCTATAGGCCCACCTGAGATACACAAGCTAGAAGAGTAAAAGTAGAGATATTCAATGAATCAGGAGAAAATCTACCCCCCTATTTACTTACGTAAACTACAGAGATGGTAGTAGCAGCAGCAACGCAGTGGCATGATTTCGGGTAGAAAGTACGGATCTAGTTTTAGAAATACCTGACTGAATAATATAGCCCAAGTGTCATGCAAAACTCAAATTCAATTTGTCAGGCTAAACACCTGCGGCGTTCACAAAATACCTAGAACCCATTCCTTTCTGCATATAAAGCCTAAACATGACGAGGAGGACTTTAACTCCTTCTGTGATTCATTCTAAGGAATTTCGAGCAAAAGCTTGGATCAACATCTCAATTGAAATTGCATTTCCTCCTTTTATTCATTCTCTTGGTATAGAAATATTTGTTCAGTTAATGTACAGTTGTACGTACATTATTCCAGGAGAGACGAACTGTTTATTTCAACGACTGAAACTTGTTTTATAAATTCCTTCCTGACGCTACGTCAGGATCAAGAAACTACGATTACTACAACAACAAAAGAATTAAACTTTGATAATCATATGCAGTCAGTTAGGCTTAGAATTCGGAGGTTCATGAAAATTGGATTTATTCATGCCCTGGAAAGACTAGAGCAATTTCATGACTCCACATTTCCTTTTCCCTCAAAAGTATTCGCAATTAATTAATCAGATATCAGATCTCTTGGAACAGTTGTTATACAATGCAAGTATAATGCTTTGAACCCACCAGCTTCTTCCTAACTCTTCTTAGATTTGTTCAGTTTTTACAAAATAAATTTGTTATTTCTAAAGGAAAGAATTTCAACGAAAGTAATGTATTCTTAATGTAAAATCATAACCATTTGGAATGCAATTTCTTTCTCGGTACTACTAAAGGTCCGAAAACCTTCGTACCAAATTAAAGTCACACAGTTCCACAAGACAGTAGAAATGAGTTAGTCAAATAATTCCAAAATATATTCTAAGATGACCTAGCTTAAAAAACGCTTTCCAGTCTACATCAATGTCGAGAAGAAAAAAGTAAGAGAGATTCTAAACCCTGCACAACAGTCGTGACAAAACACTAAGGAGTTATAGTTTCCTAGTTATGTCATTTATAGCAGCAGCGGTCGTACAGCGGTGATCGTGGTAGGAAATGTCGGAAATAAAACTCAGTGCTCGGAAAACAGATTCCACAATTTTGCAAGTACAAACAGGCGAAACAGGTCCATGTATTCATTCAAGGATTTTCCCATTCCGTATAAAGACAGGGGTTGAAATCAATCTGTACACCTGAAATTTTTTCTCCCTCTCTTTCTCTCTCCTTCGCTTTTGTAAATTCAAAGCGACTGTTATTTCCTGCCTGTATTTGCTCCTTCTTGTTTTGGAAAATTAAAAATAGAGCCAATGTGATGACAACAACAAGAGTACCAAGCAAGATACAACCCAAAAAACGGTGAAACTTACCCAGCCGTCACAAGATAGCAATGACAATATTGCTATTCTGTTACGGACATGTCAAGTCATTCACTCGTTCTTTTTACATGCAGAATACAATTTCACTTGGTTTCTCACCAAGGTACAGGCAGAGCCTTAACTGGTTCAAAACATGCAGTACCGAACAGGACCTCCAGAGCTATGCTATGTTAGTATATCTGAAAAGTTACATATTAAAAGTCATCGAAACGACGAATGTGAGAGCAAGGAGGAAAGAGACGGCGAAATAAAAACGTACAGCAGACCACAGTTATCATCGTTGTACCCACTTTACATATGTATGGAGTTAGCAATAAAACAAAAAAACAACGACGAAGAACAAACAAAACAACTGCGACCCCAAGAGAAAGAGAGGAGAAGATGTATTCATTGTCAGAGTTTGAAACAATATCTGTATGGAATATTTCTCGAATACACTATGGAAAGGGAACTTGAGATTCAGGATTTCTATGCGTCCTTTTCCATCTTCTTTTTTTAATCTCATGGTGCTATATACAGCCTCTACCATATAAGCTGCAGAAGTAGTCTCAGAAACGCAAAAATCTATAACATGAAGATCTGATTTAAAAATAGACAAAACAAAAACAGATGGAGAGAGCCGTTTCACAAATATTACCAGTCACCCTCATAATAACTGTTACTTGTTTTAATTAACTTTTCAGTGATCTTAATTCGAATCTTAATACTCTTTAACTTCCAACCAGTAAGCTAATTATTACAAACAAATAGTGTACACAACAAAAATGAGAAAACCAAAAGTTCATCTGATTATTTTCGAGGCTATTTCAAAGCAGAGACCATAAGAGTACAAGTGCAATACCGGTTCTATTGGGTGTGACTACAATTAAAAGGAGTCTCAGGAACAGATTAAATTAGTTTTAAGAAACGCACTTGGTACATTCTGTTTTCCGGATCTTTTCTTTTCCAGAACAAAAACTAATGCCACCATCTAAAGAAAATCAACTTCCGTCTCACGAAACTATATATTATCATGAGTTCCTTCACTTAAAAATTATCTTTCCACTCAAAAACCTTTGACAACTTTTGTTCCTCTCGTTCTCTGTCCCGCTTCCTTTCTTCTTCTCCAGTACACTCCAAAATGATATCTACATTAAAGCGTAATACCCTTATCTCCTACTCTTCTCCCTGGTACCAACTTGCAAAAATTCTTACACATCTCACGAAAACTTTCCGCTTCACTAATCCATTAAAAGATATTTAAAATATGTCCCAGGAAGAAAAGATGAAAACCAAGAGCGAGGAATACCTCGAAAAATGAAATCGAATTTCCATGTTATAAATTGTTATTATCTAAGAGTGAAACCCAAATCAACTCACGAATACTTCAGACGAACGTTCCCATTTTTTCATTCCCCCCTTCTGAATACGCGCATATTTAATAACGCGTGATTTTAACCTGCTTACCTTTTTAATACTCCAGCGGAAATGAAACTGCTCAAAAACTTGCAGATTTCGACACTGCGCCACAACAGCAGAGGTGATATATAAAATTTATTACAGCTGAAAAGAACTAAAACTGTCATGAAAACTAAATCTTTACAACATTTAACTTTCTTTGCATTTTTATTGATGTTTAAAATATTGCTGGAAGTTATGCAACCTACCACAAAGAGACATGAAATTTACGTTATATTAGAGTATTGTAATAGAAGGAGTACGAGATTTCATTCAAAATTAGTTAAAAGCAATATAAAATTACACCAAAAAAACAACGCTTCACTTAAAATAATAATACTACACTCATCTTTTAATCGAAAGGTTTTGGTAAAACCTGTATGTGTCGGAGAGTGGTTTCGCGTACACAATCGTATGCAGGTATTATTTATAGTCATACACTACTTACTTAAATGCGATCATCCTGGTGTGGAGAAATATATAACCGCATGGATGTAGTTTCGCGGAAATCATACTCTCAGCAAGCATTCATGTGCGCATTTAGTACCAGCAAAAATGCCTTTACATTATATAGTAACACACACAACTCGCTGTGTATAATACGTATGTTCGCATGTTTGTATAGTAAAAATAATAAGTAGATTCGTTTCAAACAGTGGCAACTTTACACACAAGCATATGACCATATTGTACAATTTTCGAAACTTTCCCCTCAAATTCTTATCTACACTTTAGAAAATTAGAAATCGACGTGACAGCAAAAATAATAATCCTTCATTATTATTATTGCCTTAATTAGTTTTTCTTTTATGTCAGGCAGTAAAAATGCTCGATATATAGATAGGTATATTTATTTATGTAGGTAATGATGATTATTACTTTCCTAACATCCTAACCACACTTGTTTAAATATAAAGATTTAGGTATTGTAATTGTAAGTATAAATAATAACCTATGTGTTACCATTGTAAAACGTTAAAATTATTATTTTTAGATCCTGCTCATCAAATTCACGATCAAATATGTACCACCCTTATACAGATCTCATTCACACCAGCATGCTTTTGTATATGCGGTTTCAGTTTTCAAGTTACCCCTTCAAGTATACGTGAGTGTATACACAATGAAGTAATAATATCTCTATGTTTATGCAACATTTAATTTAAAGATGCTTTCCTTACATGCTAAACACTTTTAAGGTACACTCAATTATTATGCAGATGCATTCGCACGTTGTCCCTAACCTTCACATAAATCCACATTATTACTTCGTGAAGGTGGGTGTTTCTCAATCGTCTATATATTAATATCTTAAACTCAATCAATATTTTATCTATATATACTTGAAGTATAGCTACTAGTTTTTTGTAATGAACCATGCTAAAATCATGTAACCCTACAATTCATAATTATAATATGATTTAACAACGTAATCAGTAACCTTAAATACTGAAACATGCACGTACATCATACAAATAAATGACTTATCATAATAATATTGTTTTCATAAAATCCTGTGCAATGTAACTTTTCTTTACCTTAATTATAAATGTAGGCTTACGTAATTATTCTCATTACTTATTATCTATATAGTTTACAGCAGAATACTGAGATTCACGTCCTTTTACACTGACTGCGTTAAAAGGTTTCTTTTCTAACCCCTGTCTCTCTTTAGGTTCTACTACCTTTCAAAAGCTATTATTAATAATAGAATTCACCTTTCAATATCCTCGTGCTTGATTATAATAAATGAATTTTTTTTTCTTTCGAAAAAAGTCTTCACATCTTCTTCATATACTCAAAAACATCACAGCTGCATGAAGAAAAAGTATTCAGCCGTGTGTCCATAGTGTATATCTCTACAGAGTTAATTTTTATATTCTAAATATAATATTGTATGTAATTAAAATGTATATCATATACTGTATGTAATAGCAGCACTCGTTTTGTTTTCAGATTTTCCTCTTCATATATATTCCTCAATTTAATACATAATTTTTCACTGCAATCATCTCAATCGTGTAGTTTTTTTTTTGAAAAACTTCAGTAATGGTATCCAATGTCTCTCTTCGTCATTTCCATAATATGTCGCAGTAGTATGTATTATGTACAAATTACATAAGAAACAATAATAAAAAAATTCCAGAGACAAAACATGGATTCCTGCCTTACACAAGCAGTGTTTATACATATGTATGTATGTATATAGTGTTTCCACTCCTTCTTCACGTTCTAGTCTACTTACGGAGTTTGGTAAGTTTCTTACGTAGATATTTTATAAAGCTGTAGGATCATATCGCCGCATTATTAGCAAGCTGTTCTTTCTTTAAAAAAATTAAAACGACGATATTTTTTGATGAGATTGAGTGGTGAAAATGTGTCTTATTAGTTTCGATGAGAGGGAGTAAATCGATTAAGTAGGATTTTTTCGAGAAGACAGCAGAGATGATGGTAAAAGTGTGTGTGAAAAGAAACACATTTACACGTACGCATTATAGACACCTGACCAATCTATATTCTGGAGGCTTGACACATCCACTGAAGCAGGAAGAGTGTACGTCCCGTAAGCTGGGCTTGTTGAAAGACTGGGAATCGCATTCGAGTTCGCTGCATTCTGAAAATTTGTAAGAGTCACCATGAAATATTTTCGCTTTCGTCAACGTAGATACCGACCTTAAGCCGGTCATGAGTCTCTCTCTTCTGTTTCTCTCAGACTCTTTTCTTTCATCCTTTATGAGTGCATACAGCACAGGTTTTTGACGGCAACAATTTTTCCCCCAGTATTTTCCCCATTTGTATGCGCAGCATTACGGTATACTTTTGTTAACTTGCTTTTACATACATATATAACATCTAAGTACATATGCATAAGCTTATATTTATGCATGGATGACATTAGTGGCGGCAGGAAAACCTTTTTATACACGCTATATCAAACGTTGTGTATAGTAATGTGGAGACGGAAACGCTCCGTTCAGAGTTCAAAAATATAGACCTCCCCAAAAACGAAACTGTGTGACTATTCTAACAAAATGGGAAAGGATAATAAGAGACGAGGGCGACGAGAGTTTGTCCACGCTACTCGATTTAGTATAAAAACTATAAACTCGATCTCCTAATATATAACTACATAAAGTCTTGTATTATTATAGGTCCAAACAGCACAGCCAATACTTATAAAATAATAGAATTCCCTGCGAAAATCTCTCCTAGCTTGTATTATCCCGAAATTTATAGGAAAGCTGCATAAGACTTCTAGAAATGTCAAGTTGAGTTAAACTTGGGCTTACCAAGCTTGGCAAAGGGTAAGGCGTATATCTATAGCTTCCAAGTGAAGGGTAATTCAGACCAGCACCAAGGAGTTTCGAGTAGCTTGCTGCTGCGGCTGCTGCAACTGCTGGGGCCATCGCTACTCCTCCCAATGTGGCTGAAATATTGGGACCAACACCTACAAAAAAAACAATCAAACAAATTTCAAACGTCACTTCTCTACTAACCAACGGAATCCCAGGTTATCTTAATGTATCAAAAATAAATAAATCAGTCACAAAAAACCCAACAAATCAAAGAAATAGTAATTACCTATTGCTAATAGCTTACATAATTACTAAATCATTTTAAAGAGCTACAAATTTTTTATATGAAAATATAAGTTACATTTATGGTCACTTTGAAGATTAAACAGTTCCACATTCCATAATAAAAACACTAATGGGTTACTTTTTCTGATATGTGAATGCGAAAAACCTTTCCTTCTGGGAATATATAACAGTGCTGATGAGTTTGTAGTACTGACCAAGCGATACACATTGGTGGTGGTTGCAGGGCGGTAACTTGCATAACACGGAAGTTATCGGGTATTTTCGGTTTTTTCAGTTTATCCAAAATTGCTCGAAAACTGGTAAGCCGATTTTGGCCAAACTTTTTCCTTTCTGTAGCATTTTTTATTCCCCAGACCACTTTTTTTTAGTTTTTTGAAATTCAAAGAAGAAGTTCGGAATTTTAAACATTTTTTTAGAAGCTATAATTCACAATTTTTGAAAAACATCAAAATTTTGGAAATAAAGGTTCTAAATTTCGAAGTATTTTTGAGAATTTCAAAAAACTAAAATAGGGTGATCTGGGGAATAAAAAATGATTCAAAATGGTGAAAGTTTGGTCAAAATCGGTTTAGTAGTTTTCGAGTAATTTTGGTTTATACAGAAAAACCGAAAATCTCCAATAAATCCTGTTTTTGTTTTTATGCAAGTTACCGCCCTGCAACCAGCACCAATGTGTATCGCTTGGTCAGTACTACAAACTCAATTCCCAGAAGGAAAGGATTTTCGCATTCACATATCAGAAAAAGTAACCCAATACTAATTTTCATCGACTATTGAATAAACAAGTACAGACAAATCAATAAAGAAGTGACCATTGCTTCTAGAAAAAAACTATGCAAATAATTGAAATTGTAGAACCAGCGCTGTAAATAATATAATAACAAATTTGACAATTATTTTTTCTTGTGAAAATTGTAAACTGAATCAAGAAATACTGTTCCTAGATCTAACGAACTCTTATTGGTTCTACGTATCTAGAATCTAGACTCTACGAGAAAGTATACTATTTATACAAGCACGTAAGAAAAGTAATATAATGATCATTATAAGTTCCAAAAGTAACAATCACTGGAATAAAAAACATGAAATCAATTTCTTAGAAAAAGGATGAGCGAGGACCTCGTTGGGAACAAGTGACAGAAGAAATTAAAGGATTCTGCAATGACTTTTCAAAAATTTTAGCACGCTTGAATGACAAATGATGGGAACCTTGGGCTGCCAATGAGGAAGCTGCAGACAACGGAAGAACCATTCTTTTGGCCAACAAATTTAAACTTGCTACGGTTTCTTTCGGTTGAGCCTTCTTGCACTCCACCTTTATTATTCAAATAATAAGAACAACCAATCAATCTCCCCACTTCTGACAATGAAAAATTATTTTTACCTTACATGAAAATGGAAAACAGCAAAGCAAAATCACATCAAAAATGCATTCAAACAATCATTTCGGTCATAATATAATACTCATGTAGGGCCAAGTATGACTATATTATACAACGCCGTAGATAAAGTGTGCCAGAATGCACGATATGAGGAGTACTTACGTCCGTACACGCATGCACATACACACAAACACATAAATGTGGGTATAAAAATATAACATATATTAGCCGCCAAAAATTTCATTCGTGTATTATGTTGGAGTATGAACAAAAATTATTGAAAAACATATTGCTTGCTACTCTAGCAAAAAAGGGGCATTCTCACATACATAGACACGTAATTTTTCACAATCACGCATTCAATATGCATACAATATTCACAGGTAAGTATTATACTGAAAGATCCTTGTCGGTGTATGCATAATCATAATGATTTTTATTATAGATGCCGACAAGTCCAGATAATCAGATCATAAAATTATACTTGAACAGTTTGTCCTCATCAAAACTCGTTCACAATAATTATTTTCTACTGAAACAAAAAAAATCATCCAGCAATGGCATCATATAACAACATCCATCTTACCTTCTTTCCTTTGATGGTGTGGAAATGAATCTCACAGATTCGGTCAACAACATCCTCACTATCGAATGTCACGAAACCAAAGCCACGGTGGCGTTTCGTTTGTTGGTCCATCAACATTACTGCTTCTTCCACCTGGAAATATTGTCGCATCAAAAATGGTTAGGCCCTCCATCTTGACTACTATTACTACTTTTTCTACTTCCACAACCCCTATGCAAGTATGCATCCTTGTATACGCTGCATACCTTAACAATACGACTAAAAACACTCAAGCACCTCACTACTCCAACCAGAGTTAGAGTTAAAGCTAGAGTTAGAGTTAGAGAGAGGCGGCCGGAGTGGGGGGAGCCATAATAAAAGAGTATTCACTAGTCCCGTACGGTAATAGATGGAACATCAGCAGCACCTATAAGCTGGCATTATATATCCAAAGTTTTCTAAGGAGTTCAGTTTCATTTGCCTCCGCCTCTCTCATTCTCCCACAAGTTTACTGCAAAACTATTCTCACGATTCCTAGTTCCGTAAGCAAAACTCCAGCACCTGTTCTATCATTAGAAATAATGACAAAATTTAACTTACTTTGCCGAACTGTGAGAAGTATGATTTGACTTCTTCCACTGAGGTCTCTTGGCTTACTCCACCGACAAAAACTTTCTTCGTCTTGTTTGATCTATAATTCCACGTCGTCCAACACCGACAGAGAGAAAAAATAGAAACGACCTCTTTTAAAATTCATCGCTTTATAACATATACTACTACCATCTTAATTCCCTTTATTTAAAATTGGAAAATCTAAAAATATTAAACAATTCATAATAATCAGACATTTTAATTCCTGTAGAGTCCCATCTAGAGTACGAAACATTTGTAGTGTAATTATGGAATGTTATATAAGCTGACAAGGTGTTACAAGTGTGACTTTTTAAGTTACAGAGGTAAACATTCTACCTCAATATTTGGAATGTACCACCACCATTGTGTACTATTTTATCACACACATACAATGGGATGCAGATTTCAAGTAAACTAACTTTCATTTTAACTAAAAGTTTATACTTCCTTATCTACTTATCTTCACCCCTATGTAAGTAACTTCGAGATCAGACACCGAAAAAATTGATTCATCACCATTTAAATCAAGAAGAATAATATAGATCCCGGCTCATGTATCCAAGTAATGGTATTGCCATACAAATAAACCCTTCATATAAGCAATGTGTTAGTATACGAATGACGCCGCTGTATTACCAGCTTTTAACTTGAGCCATACTTCCTTCTCTGCTCAGTCATCCAGTTCTCTCCTCCATGTCGGATTTCACATCTCCTACCTTCCATGCATTTCACCTCCTTGATATGCACAAGTAAGATTTATAGTTCCTACTTACTAACTCACCAAGACCTAAGAACAACTGTCGTCTCACTTCCCCGCACCCCTTTAGAAATCATGTACTTCATTATGTAACAATCCTGTATATGGTATCTATAAATGAAGAGGCAGTGCCGTGTCGCAAAAATTACAGAAAAATACAAGCTCATATACTCACTATATAAACGTCAAACTATCTTCTCATAACTACTCTTACAATACAAATTCAAGTCTAGTTACATTAACAACTACATCAGACTGAATAACAGTTTCGACGAGAATTCTATTACAAGGATGATCCCTCCAAAACCTACATATACGTATTCTCCGTAAGATCACAAACTTATTCGTATGCATATGCGCATCGATTCCATGAGAAGATATTATATTATTGAATCCGTTTTTCTCCTCTCATTCCCAGCTGTCACTTGAAAAACTAAAGGAAATAAACTTGTAGGGTTATCTTTCCACAGGCAGGGATACGGAATCAAGTATTCAACAATAACAAGAAAAAATGTTAATTTCCTGAAAAGAATAACACATTTTCAGTATCTACGTTTTTGAAACTACAATAGCCTATGCCTCCTCAACACATCCCTCTTTCTTCCTTTTTTAATCTAAAAAACGAACTCACAACCAGTGAGAAACTAAAGCGCTTCCACGAGAGATCACGTACATACATACATAATGAAGAGTACAACACGCATCAACTAGTATACAGTGTACACCAAAAACCACTGTACTCAAAGGCAAAAATGACAGGAGTGCGCAAAAAAAAGCGAAATGGAGAGAAACAAGGTTCACTCAACGCGTATAATAAATTCAATGTCTACAAATGCCCCGAGGAAGCTTTTACTTATTATGCATGTTAACTATCTACTGCGCCAATACTCACTTTTTAAATCCCTTATGTAATTTTCCATGAACCTCCTACGACAGTGCGTCTTTTTAAAACTAAAACTACACTGCAACAAGAGTATATCAGAAAATCACAAACAAATTCACTATATATTAACACACAAACCGTATACACAGCAAGTCCTAAGCCTTTTCCGCACAATCAGCGAAGTCTAGCAATTTCCAACAATACATTATCAAAATACCTGAGTTCCTACATCCAACAAACAAAAATTAACTTGACCAAGAAAAACAATCAACTTTCACGTAGATAAAATTACTGTTACTAGATTTTACGTAATATATTACACACATTATATCCTATATATAGTTTTGGTATTGCATAAAATTAGTTTCTACCTACACAGCCGATGTGTTCTGAAAGAAGTTGAAAGGCTCTTGTAGTACATACACATAAACACGATCCAACGTACACATAGTTTAGATAAACACAACAAACGACAATGGTGGTGATAAAAGGGAAAAAAGCAGCTGGCAAGTTAGTTGGTCATTTACGTCTACTTCAACACATATATTGTTAGTAGTTATTATAAGTGAACTATGTAAAACTATACATGCCTCCTCAAAATATGGAAGATGACGATATTGTGTATGAATGAGAGTATTTCTCAACCTTATACATAGTAGTACCTCGTTCATTTCAATCAGTTCGAAAACACTTACATCTAATATAAATATAATATTTTTTAAAACACAAAACAGGTAAAATTTAAACCCTGATGTAAGGAAAGCCACTAGTATGTAAAAATGGGATACAAAAATACCACTACCTCAAAATTCATAGTTATCATACCTACACTAACATATTGGTTGTAATTAAAAATTACGTTCGATTATGTCAGAACACATACACCTTCGTACATTATACACAATCCAAAATATGAAGGAATTAAAGCGAAGAAAACATTGTGTACTATATAGAGAGGCCGACAATACAGGAAACTTACCCAGACTTAGATCTAGGTGTTGCATGCTTCGGATCTATTCTTTTTCCGTCCAACGTGTGCATGGGTACTGCCAACACACGAGGAACAGTGCCCGGGTCACTGAATGTGATGAATCCGAAGCCACGGCTCCGCTAAACAAACAAATGGGCGTAAATCACGATAAGAAATAATTTTTGTTACTCCGTATACATTTCCTACACTTCTCTCAAGTGCATATAAATAGTGGTCGTATTATTATTACACACATAGTCGAAGAAATAAAAAGGTACACTTTTAATATGTAATTGTACATATTATGTAGAACTAAAATGTACTGTTGTACTCTGAACAGGAACAATATAACTTCCTCCAACTAGTCACTAAAGTATTAAGACTATATTCGCAACTTCCTGCACTTGTAAAAAAAACCCATGAATGTATGGTTGCATGCGAATTTTTACAAAAACTAAAAACATATCCACTGCTACAAATATATTACCTAAATGCTATGCATGGAAGTACGTGCAACGTCACACAACCTATATAAAGTACAAATGTATAGCAACATAACTTTATAAATATTTATTTCGAAGTCCTGCTGAATTATTATCTGATATTTATTTACAACAATATCAATTAACTACTTGATTAACGAATGATAGCTACTAAACAAAAATCAAGTGGACGCAAAAATCCAACTTGCCGCAAAAAGATGTATCTTCTTCTACCCAAATGAAATTTGTATGGGTAAAATAAATTATCCTGAAATATGTACATTACGTCCATGCAATTCCATGCTCAACTCCTTTAACGAAACGTTCGTTCTCTATATACAGTGTATTAACACTTATTCCTCACTCAATTTGTCTTCACAATGAGTTTCCTCCTCATCCTACAGCTAACAGAAGCTCTAAAAATCCGTCCATTAATTAACGAATTTCAATCCATCCAACATGAATTCCTGACAAGTCGATATAAAAGACGAACTCTTGTCCATAATTTACTGCTTCCAATAGTTCTTTAACGTACTCAATGACATTATGGACGCGTGAAAACTCAGGCTCGATCACAAATTGAATGCAAACATGAGTAGAGCTATAATAGTCACCTACATATTTACGAAAACATACACATGAACCTTACAGTTTAAGTCTAAATCAACGTCATGTGCTTTGCATGCATTTGTATACAAAGGTCGGCTAAAGTGCAAAAGGGGCCATAATTTTAGAAGCGTTGTGCAAGAAGGGGCTATATGCAGCGACAGTTTAATTTTCAAAGGAGCCAAGTCTGTGCATGTACGTACAGAAGCGTAGCCATGCGAGCAGCTGCGGTAATGCGTATAGCCCCTTTTTGCTTTAGAATTTGGATGAGCAGAGAGTTGGAACTATCTCGTATTAATGATTTCTGCGTATAGCCCCTTTTGCACTTTAGCCGACGATATGCATTATTCTCTCTGCCCCCCCTGACAACTAAACAAGTAATTTTACAAGTAGGTACTGCAAGTAATGCTCTACTCACTTGCATCAATCTGAAAAAAAGAGTAATGCGAATTTATTAAGTACAGTTCCCTCTCACAGCTATCTCATTTGAGGTTGATATACACGAACCCATCCAACACTACATACAAAAAAAGGAAGTAAAGATAATCTTTCACGGGAGTAAGGTTGACTCACTCCCGTGTTTCCCCCTTCCATGTGTTTCTCAAAAAATTAAAAGACTTCCGTCGAAATGATAAAGTCGCTTAAAGTACTATACTATCTGTTCGACGAAATTTACCTCTAAGTCTGAATACTGCAAGGTCATAATAACATTTAGAGGATTTTCGGCATTTACCCACTAGCACTGTGCGTAACAGCGGCTGTATAACATAGCAGTAGTTAGAGAAAAACTTTCCGCTCTGCTCCTCAAAGCCAAATAAAAAGGTAACGGCATTTTTATCCTCACCGCTATATTTATATGGTTCGGATTAATCAACCGTATTAAGTATGCTGCAAGGAACGAATCGATTCAAATGAGGAAATTTCAGTCCTTCGCCACCGTACAGATGTAGTAAGTACAAAATTACTTACATACGTACGTAGCCCGAGTACACTGCACCCATTCCATTCCGTGCACAGTTTTGAGTAAATCTATGCAAAGATGCTCTGCCTGCACACATACATATAGGTACAGACATGTATGCATACAGAAATTCCTCAAGCGCTCCTGCTGCTACGTACGGAACTGTAGGCAATACCTGCATATATGAACGTATTTATCAGAACCGAATGCAAGAATAAAATTATCATATGTCACGCGCAATTAATTTTAAGGGTAACAAATCTGATCCGGTGATTTCACTGGCAAAAATACCAACCACTTCAGAATATCCTGATTTTTCATTTCCATCTCGTATTGGTTCATATTACGAACATCATAAAACTTGCTATCTACCTACTCACTACCACTGCGACGATTTTCAATAATATTGCTCCTTTGAGAATTTTCTACAAAAATGTTCCTGTTCTACACTTGGTTCGATTACCTTAAATACTAAATTCCAACGGGCCAAAATATATAAATAAATATTATACTAATAAGTAATAGTAATAATAATTTACTTAGTTTTCCTTTGGGACTGACGAAAAACAAGAAAAACCTCATGGATGTACAAGACGGAACTCTGGAAACTTATTTCACGAAGAAAGCAGAATCATTTACTATTAACTATTTCATATTAACTCTTTTCGCCAATACTACAAACATCTATCAAATCTGCCGTACCTCTTGTAGTATGTATGCAAAAAATGAAGGTTTGGGGCATCCAATAAATACTGTTACTATTTAGCCTACAAAATTACTCAGCATTAACTACCAAATTTATATTCTACAATCCATCACGAAATATGGATACCTAAGAATTCTAATGGTTAATTACATTTGATAACACAATACAGCAATGGCGAGTACACTAATCCTACTCATAACTTTCTTCAATCAATCACCACCGGAATATATCAAAACTGCCAGTGAAATAGTATTTCTGACGGGACGTCTACAATCATGAGCCATGCAACTATTGTATGTATTGTAGAAGTAATCATTAGCAAATACTCGAAAATAATAATACTAATAGACACGATTCCGATAGCACATGTAAAGGTTTTAAATCCCAAGCTACGCATGGGGTGGGTACTACCAAAGATATATACTCCTCTGCCCTGTTATCTAGATTGCCAGTGGACGGAACTGTAGGGCGCATTATAATTACTCTACTTCAACCAGAATATTGTTATATTTTAAAGCAAAATATTTACTCTGTACAACATTACATGTTATGGTGTCTACATAATATAACAAGAACATACAAAAAGTGTAACCATCAAAGCAGATTTTTTTCAAACATAAATCTACACAAAAGAACATAAAGACAAGTACGTGTACGTACTTCTACTGTACAGATGTATTTTGTAACGCTGACATTTCACTGAAGATATTAAAGTATCAACGATAAAAAGAGACATATATTCCAAGAGAAAATTCCAGCAATTTCTTATCGATAGGCAGAGATTCATACATATTTATTAATAGACTTGTGTTCAAGATCTTTACCACCAGCACAGAAAAGTTTCAAAATCTGCCAATCTAACTACATGCTTGCTTTTTACCTGAACGAAGACAGACAGGGAAAAGGTTAACCAACATTTACGTAACTACGGAAAACTACGAATTCGTTTTATACAACTTGTCTTAACAGATATTGTTAGGAAAGTAAAAACAAAATTACGTAAGAGCTGGTTATAACTGGTATGAGTACATAATATGCAAGTATTTCTTCGCTGCACTTTGTACATACTTCGCAGATAGAGTAGAGAATCACAGCGAAGAAACGCAACACTTCAAATAAATTATTGACATTAATTTAACAAAGAGCTATGAAAATTCGTGAAGTGAAGTGTAAAACCATTGTAAAGACCATCCTGTGAATACTTAATTATTTCTTCGAATAGCATAAATACTGGAACGTCTCCACAGCAAGAGAAATTAAATACAAGTGAGCGGAAGAAAAAATTCCGCGAATTCAAAAAGATGCTATGACAGTAGTAAAAACTTATGCCTTAAAAAAGGATCAAAGGATGACCAATACCTGTGTGATAGGGTCTTTCATGACTAGGACGTCGGTGACGGCTCCAAACTGTGAGAAGTAATCGCGAAGCTTTTCAGGTGTGGTTTGCCAGCTGAGGCCGCCGACAAAGAGTTTATTCTCGTAGCCCGACACGCTGCCGTTGGATCCAGAACCAGCTCCGACACTTGGAGATGATCTAGCCGAGTTGCTTTCTTCGCCAGTTCCATTGACGGTATTGATGCCGTTCTCGAGGGGCGCTGGTGCCATTCCGTTCACGGAGGTTCCTTCCATCCTACTCGTCACTTCCAACCTGCGAACAACAAAGCCCCGCTTGATCAATCCACACTCCTTTTTTCGCCCCAACCAAGCAACTTCGATCCAACAATGCAGATCGTTTCTTCTTTCCAAAAAATCTCGATTTGGTTTTCCCCTTCCCCAACCCAATTATCAACTCCATTTCTCACACATGTTGCACTCTCTTCAAGTCAATACACATTTCTCTACTGAAGTGAAATAACAACCCTCCGCAAACATCAATTCCCTACAAACAAAACCTATCTTATGGATTAAAATTCAACGTTCAAATATCCTCAAATAGTTTGATTACTAAACAGACTTTAAGAACTACTCCAGGATTTTATTAGAGACCGAACAGCAAGAAAAACCAAGCTCACTAGCTCACAAACATTTTGCAGACAATCTCTTACCAAACAAATATGTACGCACGCATGAAAGTTTATTCCTATTTATTTATCAATGCATATCTTGTTCACACTTTTTCCCCATTTACTTTATGTGCAGCAACAGTAATAAAGTATCCATCCCTTTCGCATGTTAATGCCAATTGTAGTAAAGTTGTATAAAGTTAAGCCTGCGTGTCTGCCCTATGTGTAAAAGCATGCAATGAGTGCAAACTGAAAACTGAAGATGTTAACAAGATACCATACACGCTTCGTATTTCCCTATGATTCAACACATCTCTCTCCTTTTTTACAATGCTGTCGAACGTACACATTGAGCTCTTCCATCAACTGCAAGTCTCACGATGCTGGTAGTACCAGTGCCTACCTCTAAGCCTTAAACTACCTATGTATGCAACCAACTCTGCTACCACTACCGAAGTCATGACACAACTTCTTTTCGAACTTGACAGCACTCAAGATTTTCTATTAGTCCTCTACTTTGTATACGTACGCACTAACATTTACAGCACGAAAGCAAAAACAGATAGACATGCATCATCATGTCTCGAACCATATAATGTATGTCAGTATTGTATTGAGATAAATTCATTCTCCCACCACACCGTGTGGATCATCTTCTCGTCTACATAGAAACACAACGGGCTTGAATCATACCAACATAAAACATACACTAAATGAGCATCCAGCCACAAGATCATTCTAGTTTATTCATAACTGTCTGTAAGGTCTATTGAATTTGCAAATAGACCATAAGTTTTTCCCATTATTATTCAAAGTTGGCCAGCTCGACTCACCCCGAAGAGTATCTGCAGTCTCATTCTAAATTCAAGAGCAGGCAAGCACCAAACGCTTAAAAAACAAAAACTCTTTCACCACGTTTCACTACTATCACTTCATATCCACACACAGTAAGTTTATATGTAGCTATATATAAATACAAACAAGCACTATACTTGCTCCAATCATTACTACCATTATCATCATCAACTACCTAAAATTCACAATTTGAACTTGTCTGAAGTATTTTCTCCATCAATTCTAACAACGAAGCTATCTTCTAATTGCAAGATCATTGATATCTGCTCATTTAAATTATCTACATAAATCTAGATACGTATATTGGAACATTTCCCGTAGTCTATTCTCTCTCACCACATTATCGTTTTAAAATGCTTCGACAATATAAACAGGAACATTTTTCATTTCAATTACTCTACAATATATGCATTCTTTCATATCCACTGATGTATTAGTAGTTGTAGAGGTATAACAGTAAAAATTCAACCCTATCAATCCTCACTAAATTAAGGTCGTAATAACGCTAAACCTTCCAATTATTGCTTATTCAAATTTTCTTACCACAACCATACATTCCATTATTGTTCCGAAATCTATCACCATAAATCTATTTGTCCATATGCAACTCGTACAGGCTCGTTCCATTTCCAAATTTTTACAATCCACCGTCATAAAATGACGCATGAGATTTTCCCATACACCCTCGTGTAATCATTTCTAATAAAAACAATTACCTTCCTATGCGATAAAAGACAATGCCCTACAACACCAATATAAAACTTGTGAACCAACACTTATATCCAAGCAGACACATGTACACACATACCAAACTCAATTCGTTCGAAACTTGTAGCCAGTAATGAATAAGAAATATCCAAAAACTTTGATAAACGAATATATGTGAGTTTGAGTGTGTGGGAAAATTGATTAAAATACAAGTAGAAATCAACCTGGAGATCTAGAAGCATAAAAACCAAGTCCAACAGCAAGGAGTACTCGCGAGAAATCACCTTTCTTTTTTTTGGAGGTAAAAAAGCTCCCCTACGAAGCTTTACCCGGTACTGTACCTAAGATTCATATTAAATCCGACGATTAATACGAGAAACATTCCTTCCGAGCCAGCTTTACTTAAACTTGTGTCCAAAAACTATTCTAATATTATTGGCCTGGAAAGTTTTCTTCGTACGACCTTACAACGTCTTGCACAAGAAATACATGAGAGAGCCCGATGGGTGGACAATAGAATTCTCATGTCACTGGAAATGGAACTATGGGAGAAATTATAGCAGTTACAGATCATCCCAAGATACTCACGCTCCTGCAAACGACTGTGAAAGACGTTCCGACTTACGACATTTACAGAACCATAGAACCCCAAACCCTTCAGCCCTTCATCGTTACTCACCAGGCAGGTAGATATTGAAAAGTTCCACGGTGTCGTAGTTTCACAAGCTTGATCGTTTCTTTGCAAAAGCAAGCGTGTAACGGATAACTGTAGAAACTTGTAGCAACGTATAGACGGAGAGCCCAGGTAGTATTGTCTCACGCAACTACACCTATAGATATAAAACGAGAGAGCGAGAGAGGAGTATAGTGTAGTTAGAAAGAGGGCAAATAAGTAGCGCGAAAAAAATTCCTTCGAAAATTTCACTTGAATTTTTTCGTACCGTCGTCCCGTGCACTGCTTATGATGATGCTGATAGTTTGTAGAAAAATAACTTCGATGAATATACGAAATAAATCTACCTCAGAAAAAGAAAAAACAAATCTCCTTTCATTACTCTGTCCTATTTTAACTTATTATAGTCTTCATTTCACTATATAATTACACACTTTCATAAACTTATGGATAAGATTGGATAGTGGTAGGAAGCCACTGTTCTTTTTAACAAATCTCTTGGTACATAAGTTCCACCAGCAACTCTTTCAAACTCAAAACATAAGGAAGAATTCCTCTTTTGTACTTCTGACCTAAGGTTACATATATACGAAATATCTTACTATTGTGTAAACCTCAGAGAAAGTGGCTCTTTCTTGCACGTCGATTCCAAAGAAAATGATTCATTCAAATAGTTATAGCATCTGTACTTGTAGTAGTTAGTTAGTTACCGAACCACCGAAAAACTCATAGCCTCTTCCAATTTCGCAGTGAGAAAATTTTGTGTACCGAAAAATTGGTAAATTCTCTTCCTCCCTTGTATTAATAAAAGTAACTATAAAAATAATTGGAACAACGTTTCTTCACCGGAATTCTGAGCTTCACAATTATAATTATGTCTTTTATACACTTCTGTTTCTACTGAAGTCCAGATATTTTCCTTTTTGTGTTGTTTTTGTCGTCACAGTTGTAGTAGCAGCAATAGCAGCAGAAGTAGAAGCAAGAACACCTGCATTCAAAATGACTGTTAAAAACTAGTCCCGACATCGTTTGTAACTTCAGGTATAAACTATTATAGAGTCAGCCTGGACGAGCTAGTAGTAGCTGACTGCTACTAGTAGTAGAGGCCTCGAAAGATTTTCGAATCCGGGCAAGTGCTACGACGATCAGGACCAACTCACCACTTTGAACACGAGCAACCTGCACTTGTACGGGTTCTTAAATTTCTCTCTTTTCACTGTACACAACATTCGTTCGTTTCTCCTCTACATCGTCGTCAGACCACCATCCATCCAACTAAAGGCTTTACTGTCATTCTTTATAATACTTCGTCCACATGCAAACCAAATACTATTTGGAAAAAGAAAAAACAATGAGCAAACTATGTCGATTATGCTCCTTCCTATTACATGCCTTTAATTCTTCTTACAGAACGTAGATATCCCTAAGTGTGTATACAGATGCACGTACATGTTTATGTATCCATATTTTCCATCCGCCCTTTACCATTAGACTTAAATCACCGTGAAAAGAAAGTACACATGAATACCTACAACTTCTACTACTTCTTTCTAATATTTAACCTACATGTATGTACAATGCACACCAGTAAACGCTAGCAGACGTATGAGTGCTACAGATAAACGTAGAATTGCATATATTACTTAGCTAATGCTTATTATTGGCTATGATTTCTTTCCCGTTTTCCACGATAACACAATGAAAAGTTCATTATTACACCCTAACAGGCTCGACTATATACTATATCGACAAGAAGTCTGGTGGCATTATTTTACTTATACTCGGGTTCATATAATAACAGCCTGAACCTCAACTACCAATAGGATATCGCATTCAATCGGGAAATAAACATCCCAACGATTTTCTTATCATGTAACGATGCTATGCTTATTAAAAGTTTGCCGACCATATCCAAGAGAGCACAAACACCTTCTCATAAACGACAAATTGGCTATGATGCTAAAATCAGATTGTTTCTACCTACATACTTTTTACTGGAACATTCTGGCTATTAGCATTTAAAAGTTCGTCTGCAAAAAAATATCCAACTAGTAAAACTGTTAAGCACAAAAACTCAACCATTACTGTGCTGTGATTAAAAAATTTCCCTTCAGCCCTTTTAAACAATCGAATGTAGCAAAAGGCTGTGCTAGACTTAAAAACTTCGTTCTTCTGTAGTAACAGTAGTGATACAAAATTATCAGTTATAGATCCAATAAGAGTAGTCTATGTATTTTCTTCGCAGACTGCGGGCTACATAGTCTTTACTCTACTGGAAGCATGTTTTTGACAACCCGTTTTCGTTTTCCCCCTCTATTCCCTTGGCATCAGCATAATTATCATCATGTATGCATTAAGTTGTAGAAAAAAACTCTTCTCAACCACCACTAAGAGTAAGTGTCGTTTCCATCATAATTTCAAACGAATCCACATGTTAGGTGGCTATTCCTTTTACTGACAGTAATACTTATTATTACAAAATGTCATTCGTACTTTCCACATTAAAAAAATTTAAAAGATTTTACAAACAGTATATATTTCATTTTTCATCAATTTTCTATCCAGCTTTCTTACTTCTGCTCACTTCATACGCATGCAATTTTTATCTACATTTACTGTGGATTCATTAAAAATTCACGTTACTACTTTTATCTTGGAGCATGGATACGTAAGTCAACAAGCGACATTTCAAGCTCGACGCAGAATGCACCATACAGAAAAAGAGAACAAATTATAAGAGTCCAGGCGTTCATTCAATCAAGTTGAGCCTAGGCAAGTAAGTACTGAATATAATATTTTATTCAGAATAATATCCTCCGAGACTAAGAGCAGATACTGGAAAACCGCCAAGTACTCACCTCAGAACAACCGAATTTCATTCAAGCACAAAACCTACAAAACTAAGCCAATTACAACCAACCGGTCGGGTTTAGGACACTGCAAAAATTACAAAGGTATGTGCTTTTTAAATAATACAGACCTGTAAATTTTCATGTAAATCACAATGGCTTTAAAAGTAGCTATAAGAAAACACACTACCATCAAAAATCTGTCTTTGAAAAAAATCTTTTTATGGTCCCGAATTATATGCTGTGTGCTTGCGTGCTCACAGCTAGCTATACAATTAAGCTCCGTGCATATCAACTTCTGGACCCACGCCTTACTAAATGGGATTATTCTCTATGAAAGCAAAAGATTATGGAAGAATCTTGGAAGTTCTATAACCCCAATATCGCGAATATACTAATGGAATGAAATACAGTATCCATACGTCATGCGAGAGCTCAAATCTATATTTATTGTGCAGGCATACAATGCAAGAGAAAATACTGGTGTACCAGAATGTACCTTCCAAACGAATCAATTTCGTGCCAGTATTATGCTTATAAGCAACAAAATGTTTTACAAGCAATGTAATTCATAACTTATCAACCTACAGCTTAGCACAGGTCCTGTGCTACAGGGGAACTCAGGGAGCATGCAGACCTTAACTCCAGCCGAAGATCTTCGGAATGATTTGGTAATAAATAATAGTCTTCAAATAAGAAAGTAGGTATGTTCTATTCTAAAACACTTACAGGAAGTCCACAAGGGTGATTTTAAAAAATCGGATCGACAGATACCCGTACCTAATCATAGCAATCGTTTCAAGAGCAGATTAACATTAACCATGGGTAAGTGTAACACTCGCAAGCGACAAAAGAGACGAAGATGTAAGTTGAATGTCACTCAGCTACAAACAAAATCATACCCAAAACAATATCAATACAGGAAATTAGCGTCACTCTTCAATTTTGATACGTAAAAAATTTAAGGAACTTACAGAGCGCAGATACTAAAATTGTACAGATTAATACATACAAAATTGTGGTTTATACGTTCTACAAGTTTCATAAGTTTTATCATAAGTGCCTTATCCTATTCCCGAAAGTTTCGAATTTTAAATTAGCTCACCAAGAAAGTACTTTAGCAATGCTTTTATACTGAGTCAAAACCCATTCTGTTACTCCTGAGGACAATACCCATTGTCTCTCATATTGACCAGTTTTGTCCATACATAAATATAGTTATCCCTTTCTGCTTCCTTTTTCAACTGCATTCTTCATTTCAGATTTCAACAATATGCAATAGTGCATATTCATTGCTGATAAAATAAAAATCTACGACAGATAAACTACATAATAATAATATATAATATTAGGCAGAAACTACTGGGTAACTAGTTATGACCGTATCCTCCATTCATGCAATTTTAAAATAAACTCCGCAATGGACGTAACGACTTCTGTGCCTGAGTTGTACCTTTGGAGAGTCAAGAGGTTCCCTTAAGAGAAACATTAAATTCCTGATAAATGTACACACAACAAACGTGGGTTATTTCACAGGGAGATATTCCAGCTGACCTTTTACACAGGCCGCTAGTGTATAGCACATGTTCCTGCGAACAAATACCTGAAACGTGAGTATTCCCTTCTCCCAGGACGAAATTATGCTTTGCCACCACAACCGTACTACCAACTACCCCTTCAACTTTATTTTGGCTAGATGTTTTCAACCCACAATCACTGAGTTCCTCATAGCTCTAAAGATGAACTACATGTTATGCAAGGTTTGTTACATGCTGCACATAAATAATATGTATATGTTCTACAATTCAGTTCACTGTACGGCCCCAAATAATAGACGGAAGCCCACCTTGATTTCCATAGTTAACCATTCTGTACTCCGTTCCGTAGGTACCCACGCTTGGAATCTTCCTACTATCTCCCTATCTCCTCCTCATGATACATTTCAAACTGTACAGAAATCACTTTATAGAGATACCTACAAAATGCACCGTACCACCAACGGCAGAGCAGAGGTAATTTTGTAGAGAATGTTCACAACTTGATTACAGCATGTGATATGCACTACTCTCACTCTTAAGTACTCCTTCGTGTGTAATGTAAAGTCTGTGTGTATATATGGCTTTTGACTTCAAGTCAAGCAAAATAATATTGGTGGAAAAAACCCCACGACTTCACTCAATCGAACCCTACAAGCAATTCCAACATATCAAGTATGATGCCCTAAAATGAGTGAAAAAAAAACATACAGACATATACAAGAGACGGAAAACGATGCAAGGCAAGCTGAATAAAACTTACCTCCCGACATTATTACACGATTCAAAAAAGTTTACACCAAGAATCAGACAAACCTCATGTTACACACGTTACTATATATAATCACAAAAAAGACTACGATCTTGCGACAAAGTATGAACACTTGGAGAAGCCTAGGGAGGAACTCAAGCAACATAATAGAGGGAGGTAAGGCAGAGCGCGACGACGGAAACTTTTACAGCTTCAATCTTCAATGAAGAAGATATTTATGTAAAAACTATTTTTTACACTCTTCCGCTGTCAGAACTACCATTACTACTGCTTCTTCTTGCTCCCTCACTATTCTTGTACATTACTGCATTACCGCCACCATTTCGAGACCAATCTTGTGTCAACTATGGTGTCTTTTACCCTTCTACACCCCCACGACAGAAAAACAACACATTTTACAACAGCGTGATTCACGATATTATTAATCATCGGACCTTGAACAACGGTGACAATCGTACAAACGGTATAGCTATTATAGCATTACATCGAGCTTGTTTCCATTTTTGAGTAAATCATCAGTTTATAGTTTATGGTAATCTTTAACATTAAACTAATGCTAGCAAACCTTTAGATGTTGTAGATCCTCACATACATTTAAAAGTAATTTAGGTATATACACAAGAATCCCTTTTCATCAGCTGTATACATGGTACCAGAGCAGTAACAGCCCACCAAGTTTAACATACATTTCCTGAAGTTTTTTCCTGATACATGTAGCACACATTCATGCAAGATTCTTCATGCACACAAGCCATCTCCATGATGATGACTGCAAAGTGCAAAACACAAAGATAAGTGCACAGCATACCTGCTACTCGCATGTTAATAAAACGCAAGAATAGAGAGGAGCAACATCCTTATGGCCTTCTACTCTCATCGAAAGCTTCAAATGATTATATCTCACGGCAATTATTCCCCTTTTCTACTTCACACTCATCGTCAGATATTCCATCTCTTAAAGAGTGTGGAGTATGGACTGCCCAACATTTATAATGGTTCTGTTCATTCCAAAAGTACAATAAGCATACAAATTACAACGACTTCTTCAAGAGCGATCAAAATATCGCCAGCAATGCCTCGCTAGCAAAATAGCCTGCCAGTCACACGTTAAGCGATTATCTCCGACGACGTTCCTATGGTTCGAATATGGGTCAATGTAATACCAAATGTGCCAACTGTGAAAAACAGCAATAGCGACAATTATTTTATCAGGGCAGATCAAATCCTGATTTTGGATTTGGCGATATGTTATATGTTATTCATCTGTGATATTTTTGTCCCTCATCGCAAGGAAAATGAACGTGTCAGCGACAGCGGGATATGACAGAAATCGCTTGCGACATAATTAATCATGAATCATTGGTTATGCGATTCCAGCATTACCCATTGAGACAAAAGGCGTTGAAGGTATAGATGGAGGTGTAAATACTATCATTCAACATCGTTCATATTTGATTCATACAAAACACACCATTTTACTTCTATAGCATACACGGTACACTACGAATAGCCAAAGTGATACACGAACCCCCTTCAAAACCCTGACCGCGTACGTTCTCATAAGAGCAAACGAAGTCATTCTAATTCTGGTATAATCTCACTGACCACCTTCTCTCTACCTTTCTCCATTTTTGCTAACACTCTCTAAATACATTCAAAATTCACATGCTTGTCAAACGCTAACATTTTACAATTTTACAAACTGACAATTCCCCACTTCTACTAATTTCTCCTTCCAAACCTACGCTACTGTCTCTGCTACTGTACTAAATTTTTGTTGTGACAGGTAACAAAAACATGTCTCCATTTTTAAAAAGTGCCTATCTATAGAAAACGAACATTCCAAAGGATCATCAAACGATATTCAGTTACAATATCATTCTCTTTAACCAACCCTTCCTGTGGAATCGGAAGCGAAAGTCAAATAAATAGCATAAACTTTTTACCTGTTACTAATTTCTGATGCTTCAAGACTGTACTTCTCCTCCAAACCTTCAAAATAAAATGACACATTATTTTCTCCAAGAAGCAAGGCTTGTCAACGTTGTAAATACCGATGTCTAATTTTAGACCAATGACACATTAAACTAACTATACCTATATTAACGACAAGATGTACATGTGTGTGCATATCCAGTTTATATTCACTTACTCTTAATGAATTATTTCATTTCCTACTAAATATACGATTTGATAACACTCCCTTTGAACGTTTTTATGTTTTATGTGAAGGGCATAGCATGTAATAATAACAATCTATCGGGATTATTGTTTAGGCAACCGTGGCAGCAGTACTAATGACAGCTGAAACGCTAGCAAGGGGTTTAGTTTTGTCCTATTTCCTCTCTATTGCCCAAATGTCTACTGTCTACAGTAATACACTAGCTGGCATATAATATATAAGTCGAACATAGCAGAAAGTTTTACTACTTACTACTTGCTCCATGTGCTTCTGCTTTCAAACTGATACTGCTTAAACTCTATACTTATGATATAGTGGAAGCCAGTGGAAGAGCGCAAAACCAAAAATCGGCATTACGGAAATAGTGCTTTCATTTAATAATAATGCAAGTTAATAACGCGTCAATTAATTAATTCTGCCGGCGTGCACAGCCACGGTTTGCTTCCAAGGGGCAGAACGCACTGTAAGTAACTAGTATGTGCACGTATAAAACATCATCATTGCAGGCAGCAGAACTTGTTGGAGTAGAGGGGAAGTACAACAAAGAGCATTCGAATAAAACACATACATATAACAATTTCCAATCAACAAAATTAGATTTGATTTACGATTCGTACAACTTAAGATAAGGTGCACTACACGACTACCGTTAGTGTTTAGATTTAACTTCCAGCGAGCCTACACATTACCCTCCCCACAACCCTCGCAAAGTTTAGTTGTTCTAATCACTACACAGTCCTCATTCACATTACTCTATTACTATTCACTACTCTTCTACTAGATATTACATGCTTAGTAGTATTTAAATACAACATATATACTTTCCACGATTCACACGAGTATCTACGAAGATAAGTACCACAGTACACTTCCTCCTCAACATCTTTATACATGGCATTTACTCCAACTCTTTGGTACATTTATAAAATTCTGATCCGTCCATTCATTTCTAAAGGATCAACAATCGATTTTATTATGTAGAGACCCGTGGAAGCAATACTAAAAGGAGAAACACTAGAAACAGAGAGAGAGAGAGAGAGAGAGAGAGAGAGAGAGAGAGAAGTTGGAATCGATGAATAGAGAGAATAGTTTCTTTCCCGAACCTCCTCTACTGCTCGCTCGCAGGAAACAGCCTAAAATTCTCAACTAGGTACAAACCAACATACATGTGCATTACTGGATGATACACTGAACGGCGGGCTCTCCGTAGCATCCCACTCATAATATTATAATTTTCTCTCTACCCACTCGGATACAATTACTATACATTTTGAGCCAAATCAGCTTTACGCATTCACTCAACATCTAGGTTTAAAAAAATATCAATGTATGTATTTATATGCGGAACGCAGGAAATCCCAAATATTTTTTACTTTCAGTCTTTCACCGCACTCACCCTACTATCTAGCACTCTTCAATATACTCAAAGAGCTGATGCTGAAGATCAGAGGTAATGGAGTTCAGAAGCAGACCAAAAAACCCGTCAGATGAAGTAGAGAAATAGAGGCAAGGGGAGAGCGAGTGCGTTTAGAAGTTCAAAGTTGATTTTACTGTTTTCATTACTTCAGTTCAGTATTACCTTCCCCAACTTCTTCTCACTTTGCTTAGAATTCGGCCATTTTACTGCCACAGTGCGAACACCCAATGTTCAATCCACCCAACGCCCTAGAAGAAGACGATAGTCAACTGCGTGCTTTTACTCTCATGTAAAAACAGAAACTACAAAACCTCTATGTAAATATGCCTCAGCTTTGAACGTACAACTAGACTAACTATTCTCACAATCCAATGATTTCAACACACAGCCCAAAATTCCAGTAAAAATTTAGAGGAGCGGAAAGAAAACGAAGTTGAAACAACCACGTCCTACTGAAATCCATGTCATGATAATAGTTTTTCTCATTTGCTATTTACTATTGATTATTCCAAAATAATATAATCCACAACCGTGTTTAAAAAAAACAAATCAGATAGTTACTCATACAAAGTAACGTCATTGTAGCGACAGAGAGAGCGAGAGATAGACAGACAGACAGAATAAGGAGGAAGACTGGAAAATTTATTGAATATAAATTGATTTTCAAGATTGCACTGGTTGGTGGACTGTAAAGAGTAGTGGCTATGGCAGTGGTTGTTCTTACTATACAGATACGGGGGTGGAACAGACGAGACAGAAACAGCTAGTGAGAGATAGAGAGAAGTACTAGCGGAAAGAGAAGGAGAAAGGGAGATACCACTTTATGCCATTATGCGTTCAATTTTAAATTGTGAGACAGCTGACGCAAAACGCATTGCAAAAATATATACATATACAAATACACACAGGGAGAGAGAGCTTCGACCGAGCATAAAAGCAGAAATAAAGAGAACCAGCGAGGTACGGAGAGAAAGAGAAGCAAAGTGAAAGCATAAAGAAGTGAGCGATAGAGACAGACGGTAAAAGAAAGGGAGAGAGGGAGAGAAAGACTGAGACAGGGAGAGACTGAAGAGAAACGCGCGCAGGAGAAATAAAATCAGATGCCGGGTCGGTCGTCTTCGACGCCGGCGCTTGGCCCATGTTCAGCGCCTCAAATCCGCTCCATCATGATCGATTAGGCTTCCTTCTTCTCTGTTTCCCGTGTACGAAAACTTCCAGCCTTTTTACTTTCCTTTCCTTACACACACAGCACACACTATCCGCACTTGACTAGAGTTGCACACTATCATTCCACCAGTGCACTTTCATCAGCTTTTCTCCCTCACTCTATCTCTCTCACTACTGCTTCCCTTCATCTCTTTCATTTTCCAGTTTTTTGCTACTTACACCCACTAAAAACAGTTATTTTACAAATTGAAATCACTACAACCACGTTAACTTCCCAGTAACTAAAACCTTTAACTTGAAACTTCCTAAAATCAAGCACAACTTGACCAGATCGAAGCATTCTGAAAGGGAATGCATCAATATCGTTACAACTAACTAGTCAAAATTAGTGAAGACTTAATTACTACCAACATATATTTAGCTTGTAGAAACAGAGAGAAATTTACAGAATAATAGACACAAGCTGAAGCAAAGGACGAGACAAAACTAGAAGATAAAGAAAATATAACATAGCAACAGTTTCATGAGAAAGTGAGGAGAGAGACAAGAAGAAGAAACAGGAGACGGCCATCAGCATCCGAAAAAAACAAGTTTTGTTTCCTCTAAACAATATCATCTCAAAAGCGTTCACTCAAGTTTCTCTCAGGTGCTAAAGAAGTATTCATCATCCTAAGGTCAAGCACAGTTGTAAAGAACTTAATTTTCTGTTCCAACTAAACTGGACAGCGGGAACATACGGGGAAAGGGAGGAATAGTATACACTACATTGGCCGTATAGGGTAGTCGTAGTAGTAGTAGTTGTAGTAGTAGTAGTAGTAGAGTAGAAGCAGCAGCAGCAGTAGCAGTAGCAAGCTGAAGTAAGTGGAACTTATCAGTAGTCTCTCTCTGACTCTCACTCGATTCCATCATCCTCCGGGTGTGTCAATGTGGAAGAAAACAGGACTCACGTCCTTCCGTCTCTCGATTACGATTTTTGTAAGTTAACCTGAATACTACATCATTCCCTCAACAAAATCATTTAATCGCAGTTATCGAATAAATACACAAGGCAAAAAGTATATACATCCTATTAGAGTGCACTCCAACTATATAGATAGCAAAGAAGCTTTAATCATACAAGAGGAGCTTGTTGAAGCAAGAGATTCTTGTAACATCCAGATTTTTTTCTTCTCCGCCAGCAGAGAGAAGAATGGAACTACAACGACTACATATCGCCGAAAATCTTTGAACTTGGCTTGGATATTGTCCTGTCACAGCAGTACTGTATTTCAAGTTACTGATGTGTCGGGACATATCTCAAGCTTTGTTCACAAAATACATCAGCTTTTCCTTCAATTTTCAACTGTAACAACAACATCATCATCATCTCACACCGCCTTCATTTCATCGATTTTTTCTTCGTGCTTGGCTGGCCTCAACTAGTAGCTCTTCATTATACTACATAGAGTCAAAATACAGTCCAAAGAATACCACCCAAAGAAAATCCCATTTCTACAAAAATCCCTCTTTCTTGATTACACTGAGGTAATTATTATTACAATAATTATGAAATGGATATAAATGTGTTTTCTCTGTATCACTCCTAAAAAGCGATAAATTATCCAGAGCTTCATCACTGAAACCTCATCAATTCATTCAGCCTGTTTGATTTCTTTGAACCAATAATAGTATGAATTCACTAAAGCACTTAATAATTTTTTTCACAATTGAACCTAAACTTTTTGAAGAAGCCAAATCCCCACCATTTTAATATTCCTGGACTGAGATACAAACATGAACCTGACTGAATTTTACAAACTATATATACCAATAAGAAAAATTCCTGCTAATCCTCAGGATTACAAGAGTAGCTATATACCAACTAACTTGTAAAAATAATTTCTGAGTTTAGCCATTTATAGTACTGACTGAATTATATATCCATAACGTGCATTGAAACCATTATAATGGTGTAAATACAAATAATGCTTGTGTAGTCTGTATAACATGCAAGTAAAATAGAAAAATCAATCCAGATGAAATCTAAAATTAATTTAACCTCTCTCACCTCTATTGACTCCATTCAAACAGAGGTGAGTTTCAATAAAAAATACTGTTGGAGTCCACCACTCTTAAATTTTTTTCCATGTTATTTTCAAATTTCCTACATATCCGTAACAAGACTTCGAATTAAAAATCTCCAGCAAGAGAACCAGGAAAAATCCAAAACATAAATTTGTCGATTTTGCTGTAAGAAGGGGAAAGGGGAATATCTTGTGCAGACTTAGGCCATGGCAAACACCTTGTAGAAAACCCCAGTGTCCTGCGCATACGTGAAGTGATCAAAACTAACTCCGTGAGGGTTATACTATACTTCCAATCGTGGTGCACTGTTGTGTGTATGCAGGTTGCATTCATGGCCTCGTGGTCTTACTCAACGCCAAACGATACTACAGAATGACATTACATATACTACTTATCTTTTTAAACTTTCCCCTACCTCCAGCCTCCAAAAGCACACAAATATAGTTGTGAAATTCGGTTCATATATAGTTTATACACATGTATTGCTAAATATTTCCGTTTTCGCTCACAGCCAAACAAACCGTCAGCCCTTCGTCATCACCATCACCATCCCTACCATCGAACGTGTCTTCACTTTTAACTCTGATATATTAAAGATCATCCACACATTTCAGACTCAATTACTTCCTAAACAATGTCAAGCTATAAGCAGGAAGCATGGATTCTTAATAACCCAAACATTTTGGCACATTGTATTTATATTTCATTGCGATAAACCATTATGTGATCGTACATTCACTAAATTTCTTTCATGCATACTCTCATTATTTGCCTTAGACATTTAAGCATTAACTTTCGTGAATTAATGCCAAAGCAATGCTTCAACTTAAAAAATAAGTTTATGTAATATATTTTGGAATAATAATTCCTAATGTTTGCACAGATAAATTATTGTCGTTAACACCATGCAGTAAAAATCCTTCCGAAAGTTTTGAATGCTCTTTAAATGACTACAAGGGTTAGAAGAAGATCTAATCTGATCATTAATATGGTTGAAATCTAATATCTATGTAATATAGTCTAATCTGCAGTTGAAAATTCTTTATGGTTTTCGGACTGATTGTGAGACTAGCGAAACTTATCACATTTTCAAATTCTGCCCGCCATATCATTAGCTCCAATTCGAATTGGTGCTGATGTTACAAATTTAGTCAACGAAAAAAAGTGTTCATCGGTTTTACATTTACCCAATTACAGCAGAGATTTTATAGAAACTGCTCATTCGACTCCTTATAATGCTTCCCTTTATGCAGTCATTCTTCGCAGTGGTGATACTCTACTGCGAAAGCCTTTCCGGCCCTCGGGCCCCGGGTTGTGATTTATCAGAGAAACTCTCCGAGTGCGAGTTCCACATAGCAAGTAACTAATATTGACAGATCGTATTTCTTAGTTCGCGTAGTTGTCACGATTATAAATCCACGCATAAAAAATCAAGTTTACCGTCCTCTCTGATCTTTCCCTGTCTAACGTTAAAAGTATAATGCTACTAAAGCAATTAATAATAAATGGAAAAATAAATATCCATGCGCACAAACCTTACTACCCATTTACCAATTCCCGAACACAATGTATGCGCTTAGAAGGTATATTATTAAGTACTAGCCGTGACAGTAATCCCTTGAAACCTCTAGCCCGTCAATAATTTTATTACTCGAAGAATGTAAGGGAAGGTTGAGAGAGGAGGTGTAAATAAAAAGCGTTCGTCCTAGATGAAATTTTTTTTCACTAGTGGTATGTAACCACGTAACTTATAGTTAGTACACTTAGTTTGAGTACACTGCTTTCAACGCACACAAAGAATGAAAACAGGAAACACTAACGCCTTTTATTGGAAGTCGGAGAAATATTTATCGGTTGCTTGACCACGATAAAATAATAAATATTTAATACCAAATACCAATAGTACTCTTTCCAAATCACATAATGAAATTAATAAATAAAATACTGCTGGTGCTTATTGATACATATTTTACTACAAACGAGATAGTTCAAAGAGAGAGAATCCTTAGATGTATTAATGATTGGACTTCAAACACGCACTGGCAGTACTAGTACTTCCGTAATTGGAGCCGCTGCCCAATGGGGGAAATCGGTAGTGAAATAAGAAAACTCAAAGTATTCCTGAACTCTAAAAAAAAATTATACTTGTGTCTCTTCGTGTTCGAATTTTCTCATTAAGCAGAAAAATAGATAACCATAATAGCTGCAGAGCTAGTAGTTCTATCACGAGGATGTAACAATTGCTTAACAAACGTGCAGAACTACAGAAGCTTTGTACATGTTTACCCCCTACACAACTACTGCGAGTAGATTTTAGAGATTGTTTAAATCTAGTCAAACCACTATATACTACTATGTATAACAACTTTGCGCACTTGTACTTTACTAATCCTAAAAAATAAGAAAAAGAGCAGTAATTCCAACTTCATCAGGATATTTTATAACTAAACTTGAGTACAAAGGGAACATACAATGTTAAGCTGTAAGTACATCAATGCACAAATCCAGCCACATATTAAAACCCTCTTATCTTTATTCTACAGTTATTTAAGTGTGAGGACAAAATGTAGTTATGTAACATACTTACAACTTCTAGTCAAATTTTCACCATTTTGACAATCACAGCTCCACCGAAGTGAAAACAAGAAGAAAGTTTGCCTACGAGTAAACTTCTAAGACAACGAAAGCGAAGACAAATCAATTGAAAATGTTATAGTGAAAACTACAATACGTTATTGGTGTGAGTAATGTACAGTCAGTCAGAAAGGACTGAATATACAATAGGAGCAGAACTTATGCTGCAGAAGGAAGGAAGACTCAGTTGAAACTCCTACCCATTACAGCGTACACTGCAGTAGCGAATATGGAGTTAGTTTACCTTTTAGCATTATGCCAAACTCGGGCAAGCCAAATAAACCCAAGATAGTGTCCGTGACCATTAACTTTGATTGACACCCACATATATATGCAGGTACATACAAAACAGCATTTAAATTGTGCGAAAGAAGCAGGAGAGATGGTGAGCAAGTGAAATAGATAGTGGAAGAATAGGAGAGCAAAACACGAGAAAAACAAGAAACAAACCATGAAAGATACTACACCAACAGTACCAACACTAATACTACCAACATTTGATATGTGGAAAGATGCGTGGTGGCGGTATAAAAAACATGCGGACCACATCCCTCTCAACTTTCTGGCAGATATAATGAAAGTCATTACATTATATACAACGATAGGAACAGACGGGTAGAGAGAGGAGTGGTTGAGAGATATAGAAAAGAGGTACAGCCTATAAACTTCAGCTCGACTAGTTTTTTCACTACTAAATAAAGATGAGCTGTAATAATAAGACTTAGCTTCCTAAGCCTTCCGATGACATCTCGAAACAGTCTAACTTAACATGATCCATTGAACGCGCTTCATACCAACCTCAAATTCCTTACGTGATCACCTAAGATACACTGTGCGTGCTTTACTACGAGTTCAATTCCTTTGAAAAAATGTAATCAAAACGGAAAATCAAATACTAATTCCACTGAAAAACTTGACAAAAATAAAAAATAATACTCTACTCTTTACATTTCTGAGGATTAAAAAACTTGAAACAAATTACTACTTCATACTTGCTGGGTCTTCCCTAGTACGTAAATTCATAACAGCAGTCGACCAAAATCTATTGAGGCCATCTCTTCCTTCACCCATGCACACTTTCATACATTTCTGTAATAAGTAATTTTTTATAAAAAGGTACTGATGTTAGTGGTTCCACACTGCTACAAATTTTCCCTCGTAGTGAATCAACCTATCCTAGTAGCAGCATCCCAATTCCACACTTTTAAGACCATATCATGTAGTGTAAAAAAAGAAATCACGTCACTAACTTGTTAAATACATATACAACAGAAACTGATGGGAGAAAAAATAATTTGAGCTCAAAAATGAGCTGCAACAGCTATAACCTATTCATCAAAAGTTTCAAAATGCGCTGCTAACACATATAGTTACTTGCTAAGTTTCACGTGCATACATCCTACGCAAAGAGAAAATTAAAATATGTTTCAAAAAATTAAACTCCTGCAAATGCGAGCATAAATTCGACATTAAAAATCGCATACATACATTTATATGTAAACATTTTCATTCGCTCTTTCTCGCTTCTGCTCCCTCTCATGTACTTCCTTCCTCAGTGTTTACTATATTTACTATGGGCCTATGTGTAGAAAAATGATCACAAGAATTCCGTTATCAAATTTAAATGAATCGCTACGAAGCTTCTACTTAAACATTGCCATGTATTTACTGATCTTCTACATGTATAGATAATTTTAGATTAGTAGGTTTATTTGGTTCGCTAGGAAAACTGCTATTACTAATGCTCCATAACTTCTACTCCCCCTTTCTCCCTTCTATGAACTTGGTCACCACAGCAATCAGACTGCTCATCACCACCATCATCATATTCAAATATGAGAAAGACTACATACGAACAACTATTACAACTAACTTTACGTACTACCAACTATAAAAGAAAACAGTCTTTTCCTGATCTGAAGTAATGCGCACACACTAGAGCGCTTACTTACTGGAAGATATACATTGTGCATCTCTCCCTCATCTCTCAAGCTTCCACTCTAAGAGGCTTATTATTTCAATCCAAATTGTCATTCACTTTTGGTATACAAAGTAAAAAAAAACTCCTGCAGTACAGATAAATCCAATACCCTTCCAAGAACATGATTTCTAGCACGTTCCAAGCTCCTTCAAAAAGTGACTTTCATGCCATAGTATATCTTGCGTGTAATAAAGATTACAAAAATTTCATGCTAAAAGACATACACGTTTAGAAAACCCTACACCATCGCCAATAATGCACAACCTTTATAAGTTGAGAGTTGAGAATAAACCATACAACCTACAACACATTCGAGATAGAGAGAACTGAAAAAAGAGGAAAACTATAGGTTATCTTCCAATGAGGAAATTTCGCATACCAATGAAAAATATAGGATGCACATGAAACCTACCCCTCACCCGCAATTAGTATCATCTAACCCATTTGTAATTTCCTGCATAAATACCTCTTGAGGAGAGAACGAGAGATAATCACGTATCTTCTACTTACTACAACTTCTGGCGACAGTAGAAGTAGGTGAACCTTACGGCAATACGTGTAAATAACGTGTAAATATTAATTCCTCTATATATTTTTTTATATAATAACAATCCCTACCGAAAGGATTCGCGAATTTCAATGTGCAACGAAAGTAATAAACTTATAAACAAAATTAGCATTTTCCTAAACGCATTATTACATGCATTACATGTGTGCTAATATCAGACTCGTCGTGTGCATAAACCCCTTTAACATATTCTTACTAACAGCTGTGAGAGCATCCGGCCTGCCTACTTACTTTACCATCACCCTGCATAGTCACAGCTAATATAAAAATACTGAACACATTTGAAACCCTTTTCTTCCGTTGTATTTACAACATTACAATCTTACAATTCTACCACACTTATATTAAAACAAAGACAAGTATTAATGAGAAGTAAGAGCTCCAAAATCTCTTCCATACAAATATCGTTAAGACTTATGTTTTTTCGCTGTGCTGGTAAATAAAAATACTTCTCTACATACCTACAAGAACTTCAAGAATCGTGCAATCAGCAAACTTATGTGTGTGTGCGAAAGAGAGAGAGAAGAAAAAACATTTTCAATCTTGTACCATTTGCTCATAGTTTTGTCACGTTTTCTATAACTTATAGTACATACATTAAATTTTTTATGTGTACAACATACCCGCTTACATTAATACATGACCCCTCTACACAGACTACACATCTGTATAATTATATGTGTAAGAGAGTCAAACCAATGTTTCCATATCATATGTAACGGTACGTTCCTAGAAATTCTTCCACACTCCATGAACTCCCATTTCTGCTTCAAATATTTTTATATTGTGCCAAAACCTCGGTACTCAAACATCTGTAGATCTGTACACAACTTAGAAAATACACACATACATGTACGCATACGAACTACACACACATGGACAAAACACACATGCATACAATAAACACAAACACACATAGCACAGATTAACATTTTAGCTACACATACCCACTTAATTTAATCGTATCATACTTCAAATGTCATTCTCATGTAATTTACCTACAGCTAATACAAATTTGACTCCTTCAATACCTTCAAATTAATCCAACTCATACAAGCTGGCCATGTATTCTTAATCAACTCGTCTCTTTTCTTCCCTTTCGCCAGCACCCGCCTATCTTTCAACATTCACATCTATTTTGCATTTTACGTTCTCACTCAACAAAGCTGAATAACAACTGCTTTCTCCTTACTGCCACCACAAATAACCCTGTGAATTCTGCTTGTATTGCTTCATTCAACCCTTTTATTCTTGCTTAATAAGAAAAAAATCAATTACCACAAAAGATTAAAGATTGCCTTGTTGTGTTATAAATGCTTGCATGTATACATAATATACGAGCAGTAAGTGACTATCTACACATATTACTTGTCTTCAACTAACTTCAAAACTCAGCCTGATTTTCTACTCATATAGATACATACCTAACACAATTCAGTAAAAGTTGGAACAAGCATTTTCATTACTTGTACGATTCCTGCTACTCTTTTAACTGTCAGTATGCAATGCTACTACAACTATTGCTACCTTCTCATCTACAAACATTTCAATACACAGAACAGTGAAAGAAGATTGTGGTTACTAATACTGTACAGCTAGAGAGAGAAAATGAAAACGAAGAAGAAGACGTTGAAGATGATGACGATGAAAAAGGCCTCGCAAAAAGCTCGACATGCCGGATCCATTCCATCAAATCACTGTTATTTTTAGTTTATTTGACTATTCCATAATAGCAAGCACATAACTAACCTGTAATAAATTTTCCAAGCATCACAACATATCAATTTAAATGTCCTCACCAGAAACGAATCATTTCAATCTTATTTTCCTATTTTAATCATACGGCAGAGGGCTTCGCCACATTAAACAACCAGGAGTGTAACTATTTCTGCCACTTCCCTACTTGATGCCATTACTACTACTGCTGCTAGTAGTACGACTTACTGCTTCTGTTCCTTAAAAATTTATAAATCCTACTCCCAAGAATATATATAAATTTATACATATGATAATAAAACAAATATCAATCCTACTTCACTCATGAATAATCTTCACTTACTCAGTAAGTCTTCTCTGCGTGTCTTCCAAAATATACTGGCAAAGGTACACTCTTCACTTGTACACTGGGAAGTTATGCAATGCACTTGTATACTTGTCATATTTATATGTATAGTTAATAAAAATTAGGTATAACTTCGGTAATTTTTTATAAAGGGTGCAGTATGGTGGTGATGGAGAGAGAAGTCGAAAGAAGAGGCAGGGACGGAGTTAACCGAATAAAGCATGCTTCAAACACTATCAGTCTCCATTTATACTATTATTTACTGTGCATCTACATAGATAGGCACATATGCATAATTATGTTTACGTGTGTGGGGTTGTGGACATGCACAAGAACCTAAAATAAAATACTAACAAACCTACTATGTACTACGAGCAAGTGTAAACGCAAAAGTTAAGTAAGCATACTCACACACGCTACACATGGACCCAAATTCTATAGCATATATTCTTCTTTAGTCCCTAAATATTACATTATATCATTCCTTTTTTACCTATAATATGCGTTGTGTACATCCAATTTATCCATCCAAATTATACATATATTTCAAGGCGATTTAGTTTCAACGCTGAACACGTTTTTGACCCTTTTCCTTTCTCTATCACAAAGCACTTCTCCATTAAAAAAGTTCTGATTCGTCGATAATAAGACGAACCCGTTTCTTTAAAAAACATAGACTGAATACTTGTATTTTACAAACAAATCCTAAGTCCTTCCGTGCTGACATGCCTGTATCCACACATTAGAGGAAGACGAAATTAATTTAAACCTGATCTACTGAAATTACAAATGCATTAGGCAGGTAAGCAGCAAGTAGCAATATAAGAGACATTATGGCAGATTTTATAGCAGCGAAAAAGAGAGAAAGGGGGATTCCCTGGTAGTAACTATTCCATTTTAAAGTTATCCTTTTGGTACTTTATTTTACAGTGTTACAAGGTTGCCTACAAACGCCTTCGAATAAAGCGCACTCCTTTTTATACGCTTTCGCAATCAGCTCAATTTCAATCAATGCACAAACTTCACGATAAAGTAACTAACACAAGAATAAACATTTACCTATGTAGCCTTGCGGTAAAATCTCATTGAAAATATCCTACATGCTCCCTGAATCAACAATCATGAGGGACCAATGTCTACCAATGCATGCATTACGTTTATAATTTTAAATCTAAATAAATACACAATTACTCTCTATATAAGCCGGTAGGCAAAAAAGGTCATAGTAAACATTTCCCCTGACAAGACAATAGGGGAAATGAGTATTAACAAGTGTAACAACCTAACAGCCTAGGACTAAACCAAAAGCTGACATAGATGGGTGATTTTGGAACATCAGTACTGATATTCCAAATTCACTAAATAAAAAATATCCTGGAACACATTTTCTAGTGTTCTAGTCTTCTAGTGTTAGTTAAATGGGTACCACAAGAAACAGAAAAACGGCTTCCAAAAATACATAAATCAGCATCAGCATTATTACTCATTAGTTCATAGTTCATCCCTTAGCTCAATTTGATGGTCTTTACTCCAGGAATAAGTACATGCATAGTATGCTTATTTTGTTGCATTTCGATTTACTTTCTTCCCTTTTCCTTTGTCGACCACCCACCATAATCCACTCCACATATATATGCGTTCCTCTGTGTGAACGTACTTCTCCGATTTGTATAAGCAAATATTTTATGCGTTAAGTACATACAGCTTGTTTAACGAAATGCTATGCATTTATATCCACCAAAATAACAAGCATTATTTAATACAACACAGTAATACCAATCGTACATCTTACATAGTAATCACTCATGGGAGTGGAAGAGTACTTTTATAGTGTGAACCAACAACCGTATTCTAAACAACATAATAATGTCACACATGCTGAACCATTAAGGCAAATATACCATAGGAACCAGTAAGCAAACAAACTTAACTAAGTCCACTATCTTTTCTCTCTCTATCTACATGTTTTTCCTCCTATAGATACAATAATAATACTCCCTCAAAACATGGAAGTGAGGGTTCAAGGGGTAAGAGTATATATGCTCAGAGCAAACAACCTTGCAGCTTGCAGTCACTCACACAAGAGACCATCTATTCTCTCGCCCTTTACCGGATCCCATTACCGTCAACAATAGTGACCAAGAACTAAGAGAAAATTGCAAAAGTTGTAAACAAACTTTGAAATACACACAGTCACATACATACTACGAACAGCAGAATTCACTACATTATGGACCTAAAGCCTTCCAGTTCCTTGTTCCTACTACTTCACAACAAAAACAACAAAAACAAACAACTGGCTAAATAAACAAAAGACTTAAAGAAATTAGACCTCTGGCAGCATACGTAACAACATAATTTTCTTATCCTAAAACTACTCCCGGACAATACATCCCGACAAATTTTCTTCCCATTATACATATTAAGAATGCCCTGAGGCTCTAGTTGAACTGTAACTTATTAGAAACCAAATTAATTAACAAAAAGCTATATCAAATTGAATAATAAACACATGGAAATGCTGTGCCATTTCATATGGTAGGAGAGAATAGAAAGCTAGAAAATTTAAGGCTAAAATCCAATCCGAATCCCCATCCGACCCTCTAATTACTTCCTTCCATCTCCATGGGCTTGTATATGTATGCAAATACTAATGGCAGTGGCAGTTGCAGAGGTGCAGCAACACGATAGAGCAAACTTATTTATTTGCTCCAAAGGATTACAGTTTCAAACAAAATACCAATTCCTCTTGCAATATAATTTATTACGTAGTAACACTTGATGTTTACTACATTTGAAATTTAATATTTTACTTCTCTTCTTCCCGTTATCCGCTTTCTTGTGTTTGCCACGTTTTCAACTTAAATTCACATATAAAAATTCAATGCATACACTTTATGTAGATACGTTCAGCTTCTATAAACAAGGTGGCAAGAAATGGCGACGTATACCTCTGCCTTCACAATAGTAAGCTGTCAAAATAATAAAGGTTTAAAATCTGCTTCATTCTATTATTCCTACTTTGTAAAACTTCCGAAAACATTTCACTTTTGCCTATAAAACTGAAAACAAAATATGAAGAAACAGTTGCAACAACCTAACTTTAACGTCGAGTCTGCAGCAGGTAGAAATAGGAAGGCAAATATTGCAAAGTTCGCCACATAGCCATGTGACAAGGACATCACCATTCATCAACTCCCGCATGGAATTCAGTGAAATGTCTGTTTCTGATCCATGCGAGCATTCACACGTTTATATGTGCATCAATATGAATAACGCGGAAATTTTTGTAAGGTACAAATCACGCTATGACATTCATGCAAAGAAATGGATTTACATTCAAAATACCGGCAGAGAAAGAGATAAAGAGCGGTATAAACAAATGCATTAAAGATTAAGTATTTAAAAATATCGTGTCAGTTTTGAAATTTATAACACCAACAAACAAAGTTACATGTTGAACCATACTTTGATAAAATACAAGTTTTTTCTAACATCTCACTCTTTCTTCCCTTCGCCCCCTTTCTTCTGCTTCTTCTTCGTCTCTATCCCTCCCATTTTCTCTGCCGGCTTTTATACACCAGAGAACACTGAAAAAGCATGCATTACATAAGTGCAGGATAATGCAATTAAGCACATGAGTAAAACTGCGCAACTTATGTTTTCATCGGACAAGTTGAGCATCGTCGTCAGCAAATAATAAGTGGAGTCAGCCTAAAGCTTGAACCTTTTTATTTTTCATCTGAAGTCCAGAAAAAGTAAGAGCCATTTAAAGAGTAAATGTGAAGCCTCTGCGCTTGAACATAGGAGAAAATGCAGAAGCTAGCGGGAGATATGAGATAGGAAAGGAATAACTTCAGTTCAAGACGACGATGTAGGCAGAAATGGAAAAAAAACATAAGAGCGGCTACAGAGAACGAGGGAGAGCAGCAAGATCTATATAAAAATCTTCGCCTCAGTTTATGGGGGAAAATCTGTCGGTGAATATGTTAACGACGGAAACTACTACTTAAAATCTACTAGAGGATTTACACAGACTCAAGATGTGTCTCTGTGAACGAACAAATGTACACATACAAGAACAAACACATTCATCCTAACTCCATCTGCTCGCTTGTCTCTTCCCACATTCGTTCATAAAAGCGTCACATATTACATACCTCACGCCTCCTAAAACATACACGTATGACGTATATCTGACTAGTATGTAAGCATTCTCAGATACCTACTTCTGCATTTACCACAGGGAAGGTTCGTGCACATTATAACTGTAGACCCCATCAGTAAGACTACCAACTAAAATGCAATCCAAGCCACAGACGAGATATATTACACCTACAAATATTATAATATGCACATACACCTATATACTACATACGAAGCACTATTGCTCCATAATACTACTTGCAACAGCCGAGAACCGCATCATTCAAAAAGAAGGGCGATGAAAAAGTTCTCTACATATCATTCTATAACTACACAAATGCAGAGTGCTTCCAAACATGTGGGCACATATCTATCAACATAAAAAATACTCAAGGGTCTTATATGTAATTATATATTCAGAGACACCTATGTAAGTATCTGTCAAACTATATAAGAAATACTCTTCATCTTATGCATACACACTTCAATTGTATGGTAAAAATAATAACAATATATAAATGCCCACAAAATATAAATACGCCCGCACAACCATACATGCCAGACAAAATCTACTGTACATATCACAGGATAGCTACTTTGACGCCTTATAACTTTTTTTCTCTTATGTTATGTGAAGCCGCTCGCACTAAACACAGGAATGGGTTTGAATCAAGAGCAATCCTTCTTTCCGACAAAATTCAATGGGGCATTTCTTTTTCGGAGGCTTCCTTTTTCAAACAGCACTTCTTGATAAACCTTATTGCTACCGCTACACTTTTCCCCCTTACTTTCCCTCTGCATACACTCTCTATTGAGACAGAGAGTAGAGAACCTAGCTTTACTCTCACACCTACACCTTACTACTACATTTATCTACACTATCAGATCTTTAAGTCAAAAACAATTCCCGCTGTTTCAAGCATATAAATTACATTCATACCATTTCTTGGTTGCTCATAATTCTGTTTGGTCTCTCTCTCTCTCCAAGCACAGAAAGTCATGACTTATGCTAAATTTATAAGGCATCAAAAAACGCTCTTATTCTAAATAAACTTGAGCAAGTACACAAAAGTAAGTAAGTGTTACTATTAAGCTAGTGTGTAACGTAAGGGGAAGGGAGACTGTGAGAAGTACAGAGGACAAGATATCCTGCTACCGTCGGCTGCTGGTCGTTTGGTCTGTACTAAGTTTCGCTGAATTCACTCACAATATATTAATACATTATGTGTAGAAAAGTCGCTTCTCTACAGAACACTCATATATGGTTGCACGAAAGTCACATACATTTTTAAGACTCCCTGGTAAAAATCTAGTGGCTACAGTCATAAAACATATTAAACTCATGCCAACCAGTTCAATCCACCTCATTTCTTTTTCACTACATTGCACTTCCCAACTTCCCTTCTATTTATTGCATTTATATCATTTTCTTACAGCTTTACAAAACTAATATGGGGACATGAACAACCAAAATACCCTCGAACCTTGCTACCTCCCTCTCTCCTCTCTCAGTGTCTAAGTACGAGTATCGGCATAAGAAAAATGGTAAAATGTACAAACTTACACCGACTCTGGTAAGACCTTCCTAAACTTGTCCTTCGTTTTCCGCTTTAAAGATTTACCTACACTATTTCATCAAATATAGTCTCGTATTATTAAGTATACGTATGTATGTGTGTTTTACATATTTATTGGTAGTTCTGGGTGTATGGATAACCGCCTAATCGAAGGGAAAAAATAATGGTGTACATTCCCCATTTAACCACGGGAAGAATATTTGTGCAGCAACATGTGCAGATTCGTGGACTAAGTTTACTGTTGGAAGTTGGAACCAAAGGAATTCAGCACCCCTTCAACCTGGAAATGTCAGTGCTATTACAAATACAAAACTTCCCGGGGAATATTTTTCTAAAGGTCTGATCCTGATGAAGGTCGAGTACGGACGGATGCCTACTCAGTGTAAAACTTCTGAAAACCCAAGTTGGACGAGGGTAGAAAGTATCGCTCTATCCCTTGTTCAGGCATGTGCATAGAATAGTATACCCCCGAGTAAAGCACCAGATAGCCGATTTAAATGATGGCTGTAGTAAGCTGAAAGTTGAGTTTAAATCTTCCCTATCCTAAACTAAAACGACAGCTATTGCATTGGAGTACATTAGAAACACAACCTTCCTGCAATGAGAATACTTACAGGACTGGTAGTAAACTAAGAATGAAAAACATATGTGTTTCAACTGTTCGCGCTCTATATAGGAACAAAAATGGAATGGAAAAACACTAACCCTATAGGACCTGGTTTAAACAACAGGAGCAATACCGTCCATCGTACAAGCTATTTCAAACAAACTAATAATATCCTTCCAAAGTTGTACATGGAGTTTTTCAGGGAAACATGGGTAACCTGGCCTAAATCCTATACCGTTCAGTTCTTACCGTGCCGTTGGTTAAATAAAGTTCAACTTCGGGATTTTACCAAATTTTTACACTCCTACTCGTGAAAAGAATGAGAACAAAACCAACAAGTAGGAAATTTAAGATAATTCATTCACCGAGTCAACGAAATCATACTTTTCTCTAGTTTGGCGAATAAAATGGAAAACAACAGGACTCCTCGTTTTGGTTCCTTTTTCTTTTTATGAGCTATAGACTTTCATGTAACACAAACAGCAGTACCACTACGGGATAAGCACCAGCACCCCTACTAGGTATGGGTGAATATAAAAGTTATTGTAACATACATTTAATAAATACACATCCCCACATTCCTGCACAAATGCTACCCTTACCCTGGTCAGTAAGTACATATTTCCCTTTTCACACAGCCTGTCTCTACCTTAAAGGTAACAGCCGTCATGTATATAAGCATCACTCTCCGGTGCATGGTACATCAAAACATACACCAAACAGTTTCCTTTATAACCATGCCTCCAGAATACCCTACCCGTATACAAATAACTAACTACGTGACTCTCGATGAACATGATGGAATGCTGCTTGAGTCTTTTTTGGAAAGTGCGAGCGTAGCATTTTCTACTTGATTGGCTAAAACTTGCTCTTTGCCTGCTTAAATATTGCTTACCACTGAAAAAAGAGAGATGAGAGCAGCACTGAAGCAATAAGAGAGCAAAATTTACTTACTACTACTACTTCTAACTTCTACTACTACGACTAATAATATTGTTCCGAAAGGTATGAAGAACGAACGAACGCTAACTCCGGCTGCTCTCGTAAATACAAAAGTACGAGAGAGAGAGAGAGAGAGAGAGAGAGGGAGTCGAGGTCTCTTTGTGCTAAGGTATCTAAAAATCTAGCTATTCATCCATAAGTTGATGGCCGACGTGGTTCAGCTAAATAGCACACAGAGTTTTCGTTGCTGGTCGTGTACTTGTAGCACAAAAGAGTAGGTCCCTACCCTACCTTCTTTCCAATGTCATACATATACGTATGCATGACCAACAAAAAAAAACAGTTGAATGTACACGAAAAATCCCTCAGGCTTAAATCTCCAGTAATAGAATGTCTTAGGGCAAAAGAATATAAGCTTACACAGAGAGAGAAGCTCAGAGAAAAAGAAGTGCAATGAGTAGAAAAGAAGACAACAAAACACGTACATAGGTACATGCTTTTATACATGCAGGAAATACACAGTGGAGAGCGGAGACGAGAAAGAGGAACCTTTCTTATTAAAGTGCAAGCAGAGACAAGGAGCAGCCTTGGAATGCAAGCAATGGAGTAACTCACAAAAATAAAGTTTCACAGCCCTTCTGTAAACATATCGTCTGTGCTTCAGAACAGTTGAGTGGACCTGAAGGAGTACATTGATTTAAGTCCGTTATGAAAAAGTTGCAGCAATGGATGTGGATGACGAGAAAAAAATCGTCTTCCCTCCATTCTATATATTCACATGTATATATATAATGAACCCTGCTGTCGACAACCACGGTCAAATGACAAATGGTCAATTACCCGGGCCAGCGTTTCTGCACTTAATTGAGAGAAAAATTGAATTCAGCCACTGGAGCAGTAAAACTAAACTTGTGGAAACTATTTAATTTCCCAGGGACAACAACTCTCCCTTGCAAATAATGGCGGAAAGTAGGAGCAAAAAATCGAGTGAACTAGTCAGATCACAAAATTCGAGAAGAAATATAGAGGGAGAGACAAAAATACATTTCCACTTCATTAAGATGCCTTTAATCTTTACCTGACTTATATGTTGGAAACATAGTTCAAGGTTTACCTCCACCCGTTGGTTTTCATATGAAGAAAGATCTTCAATTAGCGACGTTTATAATTTAATATCATTGGTTTTTATTTGTACAGAGCATTTTTATACTATTATTATATTATTACCTGGCCAATTCAGCATGGATACGTGAGCAACATTGTAAGCGAATCAAAACTGAAACAAAACACAAATTTTTGCACGATTTTTCGGCTGTAAACTATTCAAAGATTGGATTCTCAGTAGTCGCTTATTTAGGTATATTATACCTTGATTCCCTGTCTACTTCTTGAATCCTATACATTTTCATATCTTTCTTTACATGATAGGAAATAGGATGTGTTCCTCGTCTTATTACATGACAAAATAATTGGCAATGGCCAGAGTGGAATAGTCTTATGAAAAAAGTACTTTTTTTAGCATGTTGTATTTACGTAATAAGGATAAACGGGATGGAACTACACTAATTCTACAAAATCAGATAATACTCAACTCAGCTTTTCTCCGTCCCCTTCAAAAGTTAATTGTGGCGGATCTTCACTACGGAGAGAACGAGGTACAATCAATTTTTTCCACCTATACAGGCAAGTACTTACAAAGAAACGATACCTGAAGGTTTTTCAATTTTTTTTAATTTCCTATTTCTGCCGGTTTGACTCTTAGTAGGAGCATTATCCAGAAGAGGCTGCACAAGAATATCCGAAGCTGGTAAATATTTCGAAGGGAGAACTATTTTGCTGTAACAGGCAACATCCATACTCACTTGACATTTTCCGCATTCATGCATGTAGGATGAGACAAATTTTCGTGGCGGTATCACGTAGTGAGTTAAAAAATATGCTTGAGTAAATTCGCACTCCATACTCACTCAATCTCTGTGTAACTCTTTCAAATAGTAACGAATGCACAGCGCAGAGATTTTTTGAGGCCATTCACCGCACTTCTATTTGAAAACATCTTCCCTTTATTACACAAATCAACAATAGTGAACGAAAAAACGAGCCGGTGAGCGAGGGAGAGAGAGAAAGATAGAACGAGAGCAGGAGCATGGAAATAAAAAGAAGGGTTCTAATCTTCTAGATACTTTACTATTACTACCATCATCACCACCAAATACTTATATACTACACTACATAGTATGTATGTACGACCGAAATCTCAAGCAAAGTGACACAATATCAAGAAGTGAAGTTTTTCCTACACATCCCCCTCGCTACGAAAGGACAATTTACGAAGCGATACGATTCTACTCAAAGACCAAGCTACACAGGAAAAACATTACGACCAATACAACATAAACTTAGCTAGAATTCATCAGAAAATAAATCATCACGCAGCACATCAGAGTTGCATATTCAAATTTCGCCCTCTGGAAAAATAAGTTCCTATCAAGTAGATAAAACTTATAGTAACTGTAAACACTTCAATCCGATATCACCTGGTAATATTATATACGTTCATTTGTAATACTACAAAATTCATATTACTACATCCTCAGCTTTTAAACATCTATCATCGCTACATTCAATCTTACAGGTACATCACAATGAGATATGATTAGTTGTTAGCTCTAAATTCACTTATGAAAATGCATAAGTACTAAAATAAAGACTTCAGTGAGATAGAAAGAAGAAGGAACTTCTCCCATACTCCATCACAACCCAACACTCAAAAATGTACCAAGCCACAAAGTATACTAGCAGAGTGAAGAATTGAGCATTAGGCAGTAATAATTCTTGAAAAATCCAGAAAGACCAAATGAACGAGTTTTGCAGTAAGTTTATACGAAAATTTTGGGGAAAAAAAGGAATCACAATAAACGGTGATGGAGGACATGAGAATGTTAATAGATGCGATTTAATTCATGCATGCATTCAATGTCTAACTTAGAAGCATACATTTCCCAACACATGTCTACCTATGTACATACGTAATTCCAATGGGTTACTACGAGAGAAGTACCTGTGAAGTCGCATAGGTGCACCATTATTTTTACCCAATAGCATGTCTACAGCGTAGCCAGGAGGCGAACAATACCATTGGATATGGGAAACCTCAATGCTTTTTGCTTTCAAACTTGGCTTTTGATATTTTAGGTATATAAAGAGTATATACAGAGGAGAGAGGAGTTAAACTTTTGGTGTTCTATGAACGAGAGAGAAGGATTTTTGTTGGATATGTATGCATCTGAATGCTGTTCAGCCACAAGTCTTTCTTGCTGTAGTAAGTTGTCGTGTATAAAAGGGAGCATTTCGTATGGGTTTAAGGCTTCCTATGCTTTTCAACCTCATTTCTTATTGTGAGTTAGGCATTTTTCCCTTTGAGTTAAGGAGGTTTCTGTTAACCACTGACTGCACCTACCATTCTATCTGGAGTCTGTTGCTGGCCATGCTAGAATGAGTTGTACCTCTACGTACACAACTCGAAACACTCTTACGTATTATATTCTTTTTCCTTCGTATTTTTTTCTACTTCTTCGTTTTGCTATGTGAATATACAAGGAGCTCCTTCGCACCATAAAATGGCTTACAGGTGAGCGAAGAAAGATACAAGGCCTGAGCAATCAAGCTCAAGGCTGCAATCTACCATGTTCCAACAGTTTGCTCTCCTCTCGCAGTCGTCGGCTCACACTTACTATCCCTCTGCGTCCCTCTCTCTCTTTCTCGGCTTTCAAACTCACTTTGCGTCTTAGAAATTGTAAAACTGTTTTTCTTTTTATCGGTAAGCCTTCGTTTTGTGCGGACCCCTAGTTTCAGATATGCATTTTCCCTACATAATGACCAGTTAATATTTTCGTCTTTTCTGTTTCAATTCAATTTAACCTTATTTTCATTTCAACAGGCCCAGAAGGGAGTTAGGAACCTCATCCTAACTCCGATTGGTACAACAAAATAATACAACAGAATTGCATAGAAAGACATCGTGTTGCACGTGGAATTCTATGTAAATCGGTTGAACATACTCTATAGACTCTTTAGCTCTAACCTGCTAACCTTACTCAGTTCATCTATAAGTAATATACTTAAAGTCGAACAGACAAAACGGCGTCAATTTACATTTACGAAATACAACCCATAGTGAAAGGTTTGAATGGTATACTACTGGGAGAACAGACTGATAAGCAGAGAGCGAGAGAGGTTTTAAAAGACAATAGGCGAATTGCACCTTAAAATTTTCTAGTGCAATATATAGCTTACCAAAGTTTTCTATACAAAAGCAGATGTGTATGTATATCTGTAAAGCAGTTTTATATAATTTTATTTACATGCAGACGTAGTGAGGGGATCGTACACAAGCATGACTTTAAGCAGTACAAATGAATGAATTGTTGATGAAATATTTTTCCCAAGGTTCCTTTCGGTGCACATTGAATTTAATGGCGAGCACTTAAATAGAGAATATAGAGATACATGCTCTGCTTATGATTCCGCGTACACTGAACATGCTTGATGATTTACAGAACGTCATGATTATGATCATCATGATCGTCTATATAAGTTTCTCTGTGCACTTCGCAACAGCATGCATGCATGTCACAAACAAAGACGTGAACTCCACTCATTTGTCAATGGAGCTTTACTTTGTTGCAAACATTAAAAGAACCCTCACGTTTATATCCCCATTCTGTAAACTATTAGCACAAGTTGGCCTACGTGTGTGTTTAAGAGTGACTGATTGTGAGGGAGCGTGTATGTGTGTATGAGAGAGAGTTTTGTGAGTAAGCACACAGTTTGTCTTGCTCACATCCCATCACATCTTTCTCTTTCAAGGAAGATACAGTCGTTGATAGAAGCTGTGGGTACTGCTTTCTACTATGTATGCAAATAACTTATGACGAGACTAATTGCTAAGAAATTATTTAACCTCTCGTTGCAAAATTGGTGACAAAGAGTATGTTGAAAGTACAGGGGAACACGTTGACACTAATTAGCAAGACATGCCATGAAATTAGCTGAACCGCCACAAGAACCATTAAACAACGATAGTGTTTGGTACTTTTTTAACCCAGGAAAAAGCAGGTAATTATTCCTTTGTCTTTGTGTCTTTAACTGAAGCCATAAGAAATTCCTAACTATACTTGCTCTGCTCAAACCAAACGTTCCCATGAAGCTGGGAAAAAGTCATGGCACATATATGCATAAAAGGCAATCTAGTAACACAGTACGATAGCTGACAGAACTACAACGACTGAAGTGTAGCACTAGCGCCTTCAGAAAAAAAATACCCATATAGGTTTAATACGAGATAGACACAAATTGCAAACCGGTGATAACGAATCGATGTGCTTGTGCAGATTACAGAGACGGTAGGTAATAAGCTTTGAGGAATGGTGGTAGTTCCTAGAATTCCGATGCCTCCTCAAAATTACTGGAACGAAAAAAACTTTGGAAGCATTTGGAACCTTTTAAACCTTTTTTTCTTTGACGAACCCTCGAATTGCTGTTTAACACCGAAATTTTTTAGCATACACAGAGTTGCTGAAACATGAATTAATGAATCAATGTTGACATAGAATTACAAATTGAGGCTACATGAATAAATTAATG